>VDFB02320543.1:0-77751 GCA_007258455.2 Sequoia sempervirens | reverse complement strand
TGGTGAATTATATGGTCTTCTTGGATTGGTTCTAAATAAATTAGCTACAAAATTTATTAATGGTAGAAGCCTTGCACCAATCAAATGTTTTAAAAACTTTTGAATGGCCACACAGTTCAACACCCCTACAAGGTTGAATACCTCATTGTAATGGTTGATCAAAGGAAAAGTAGGATGAAACTTGGGTTGGCCTCCAAGTAAAGTGTGAGCACCTCTCAAATCTACAAACATCCTAAACTCCATAAAGAAGGTAAGTGCATACAAATTTGCTAAATACTCCTATGAAATAATGCAAAATGTTTCCTAGTAAACATGATAGCAAATCAAACTAAATTGAAAGCATGAAAGAAACAAGATACATATCTATCCCATAGTGGATTGGTGCTTCTTTGATGTGGAAAGAAGCCCTTTCCCAATCCTTGATAAGTTTGGTGATGAGGATGCAATGGGAAAAATTAGTTCTCCATGTGAAGAGAATGACTTTGCATAAAGATTATGGAGTTGTAGAGGATTTTCTTGAGGATGAAGCCTCTATTTAAAGATTTTCAAATGCTAAGAGTGCCAAACATGGAGGATGTGGGACTAAGATTGGACAAATGAGAGGAAGACACTTATCAAGTGGTGAGTGGTTGATGCATGTGCAAGATTTGGGAAGTGTGCCCATGAGAGGGAGAATTTGAATTCAAATTTGGCAATAAATTTTGAGAGGGGGACAAGAAAATGAGCAATAAATGCAATGTTGGAGGGAAAAATCAACTTGCCATGTTTTTCAAATCTTGAGGGAATATTCCTCATAAATGCCATGTTGAGTGAAAATGAGGCTTTTAATAAATCAATAAATTGATTTATTTGTGCAAGTGGCTAAATCTAGAGAATGCAAGTGGTGAGGATTATCATTTAATCATGGTTAGATTAAATTAATGATGATTAGGTTAGTTTGACTAATTTGACATAATTTAGGGATTTAAATCAAATCAAAGTGAGATGAATGGTGATTTGAGTTTTAATTAAATAAATGATTGATTTATTTAATTAAAGAGGGAATGATAGGCTTAAATAAAATAAAGTTAATTTATTTAATTTAAAAATGGATGATGAACCCGATTTTCCTACTAAATGGATCAATGTGAATTTGATTTATGAATGAGTGGATGCATATGCATGATGCTAATTTGACGTGTCTACATTTTTCCCATCTTTGAAGCAATGTACTTGTTGCGTTGGTTCAAAGAATAAACTTGCCGCGATCAAAATTCAAAAAAATTCTTATTTTTTGGATGCCCCAGCGGAAAGAAGTACACTAGTACATTGCCCCCTCGAGAGATCGAGCCGAAAGATTCAATTTGAGGGTCGATCTCGTGATAAAGAGGTTCAAAATGGATGGTTATGGATGATGATGCAAATGAGATGATTTTAAGATGCTTAGAATAACAAATCTATATTATTTTAAACAACTTAAATGATGATATGATGTGATGATGGATGACATGGATGATGTGATATGTTATGATTATGCAATGGATTATTTATGCAGATGCTTAGACTAATAGATCTATATTATGATGATGATGCAAATGCAATGTATGTGAAATGATCGATGTTTCCTATTATGTATGATATGAATGATATGTGGCATGCTGACAGTTTGTGGATGCAGGAAGGATGCATGATGGATGCATTGGTGATGATGATGTTAGTGTGGAAATGAGATGATGACAAGAGGATCCCACAAGCCAACCTTATGAGAGATGATGATGATCGATGATGATGATAGATGGATGATGATAGATAGATGATGATGATTTGCTTATCAAGGATTGGGATTTTAAAAGGGCTACTTACCTTATGTTTGATAACACACGTAGGTATGATGAATCAAGGTATAAAGAACCAGGATGGCGTTGTGCCTAGTGCGATGGACTTTGACTTGACAAACAGATAGGAGTATTCTTGTTCACACTTGACATACAAAAACCTTGCTAGGACGTACCTAACAAAGCAAGTATTCGCCAAGTTATTTTACAAGAACGTCCAACAAGCATAGTAGACAAAAGATAATGATCGTTGCCCCATTCCTATCTCTCTAAGTCCTTCGTTTGGATATCATCGAGAGGTCCTTGGAAAGAGCGCAATAAGATAAATCAAAAGAAAAGATCAAGTACACAAACAAGCCAATGTTCTTCATATCTCTAGCCAAGGGATTTGTTTTGATAGGATAAGAATCCAAGGTGATATCCAAAATGATTCCCATTGTCGGAACGATATATCCTAGGACATGCATTGTATAGGATGATGATAGTTTGATAAGTTGATTGATAGGCTAATGATATAAGGTTGATTGACATGTTTGCAACTGATCAAGAGTTTGATTTTGTTTAAAAGGATTGTTGTTTGCTTTTGATTTTACGATTGAAGCTTGATTTTGCTGTCTGCTATGATTGTTTCTGTTTGTTTTGCCAAAGGATGAAGGTGACGATCAGTTTATTATGGATGATTGATTATTGCGGGTGAAAGCGAGATGGGGATGGATGGATTTTTTCAAATTTTTGGATGTTTTTGACATTTTGAAATGTTTTGAGGCTGTTTTTGGTGTTTTGGATTTTTCAAATGTTTTGATTTTTTTATTTTCCGATGTTTTTGGGTTTTGATGTTTTTGAATGTTTTTGGATTTTGATGTTTTCAAATGTTTTTGGATTTTGATTCTTTTCAAATGTTTTTGGATTTTGATGTTTTCAGTAACACGGATTTTTGATGTCGTGGAGTGAATTAGCCTGCCCTCACGTTTAAGCTCGACGAAGCGTGGATTCAGTTCAATGTTTTGCTATTTTGACCTTTTGAGTGTTTTGGATTTGATATGTTTTGAATGTTTTTGGATTTTAGCATGAAGTTTTTTGGCGATTTGATATGGATGTGTGTGCTGATATGATTAACTCACATTTTGGGATTTTGTTGAGAAAAACAAGCTAAGGTTGATTGATAGAATTGATGGATTGATGATGATGATAACATTGTTGAAAACACACAACGATGCAAGGATTTGATTGATTAGGATTGATGATGATAACATTGTTGAGGATGCACAACAATGCAAGGATAGTGTTAAGCAACACAATGATCAGGAAGGATATCCCAAGATTATGGATTGATTGGATTTGATTGATCAGGATTGATTAGGATTGATGATGATAACATTGTTGAGGATGCACAACAATGCAAGGATTGTGTTAAGCAACACAAGGATATCCTGCTGATTTCTTGATTGGATTTGATTGATCATGATTGATGAAGCTTGATTTGGAACAAAAGTTGTTTGAATGATTTGGTGAGATTTTTGAAGCACACGTTAGATGCAACTGATAGTGATTATTTGGATTGATGTTCGATGAAAGATGAAGATTGATAAGGAATGTCATCTCGTCAAAATATGCCATGGGCTAGTGATTTGGAATTTTTCCCACAAGTGATTTGACCAATTGGATTCCACGTTTTCCAATGTTCAGATCACCACATAAGTTGGAGGATATAGATCAAGATTTATTCCCGAAGCAAGATGTACATATCTGCCCCCAGTGTCTAGCAATGTTTGAAATGTCAAGGGTGGACGATCAGATAGGTGTATGGATGGATGGATATGGATTATCTTGCGATAAGATAAGGTTTTTGGATAACGAATGCTCATTGGATAATGCTTCAAGGCTTAGAAAATGTTGGATAAGATAGGACCAATGAAAATGACCCATGTCAAAATGTTTACCATAAGCAGGTGTAAAGTGTGCCGCAGACTTTCATCAAGATCAAGATAACTTAGATGATGGATGCAGATGGATGAAAATGGATTGGATCATGGTTCATGGATGAATGGATTTATTATGGATGATATGGATGGATTGTTGGATTTATTATGGATGGGATGAGATGCTTTAAACTGAACTAGCACACGTAGATGCTCGATTCTACTCATGACACCTGTTTTCCAGGTTTTCATCATGGTCTTGCCCAAAGCGCCGCCCATGCGGTTTTCACTAGAGGATGATTTTTCAAATTTACTATTTTCAATCCATTTTCTGATTTTTTTGGATTTTCATATTTTTTAATTTTTTTGTATTTTTTGAAAGATTTTAAGCTCATGTTGAATCACAAGGTGTTGTTGATGTAGATGCCCCTATCATAATGTGTCATCGATATCCTATCTGAAGGAGCTGCTTTGCTAAGATACGTGCACTTGAATGCAACTTTTGGGATTCTTGATCTGCTTCATCGATACCGGAGTTGACTCTATCTTGGTGCGCACATCGTGATAGAGTGCCTTTAGAATCCTTATGATGAAGGGTCATTGCCAATAGATGGTCAATGTGGGAATTGGATATCATGCGTGGAGGTGTGGATGGAGTGTGTTTAGGGATAAGTGATGGATTGGTTGACAGTTTGGAATCTTTGATTCTCCAAACTTGGGAAGATGAACAATGATGGGTGGATATGAAAGTGTGCATGGAATTAGGAAAAACTACTTGATATACCTTGTACATTGCTTGAAAATCCTGCTTTTGCTTTTGTGGATGTCTTTGATGGATACTTTTCCCTCTTTTATTTTTTCCTACAGTTTCTTTGACTGATGGAGTTTGATAGGGATGATCTTTCTTTGTATTTTTTGGTATCCACTTGTATTTGATTTTTCCATTATGCTTCTCAGCTTCTTTTTCTTTGATAACATTCTCTGTACTTTGATTCAATTCTTTCTTTTGACGTTGGTCCCAATTCGTGGATGGGGTGATGGGTGGATGAAGATTCATGACGTGACTGGTTGTAGTATTGGCATCTGTTTCATCATGAGGATTCTTCGTGCTCCCTATGTTGACGTTTACTTGAGACGAAGTTGCCCCCAGTATTGTGGAAGTAGTATCTTCATGCTTTGATTCTACTTGTTCTAAGAGCTCCTATTTAGAGTGCATTCTCTGATAAATGACCCCTGTAGATGACATTGTTTCCATTTGTCGCTCTGCTAACTCTGGATTATACTGTTCTTTCTTACTTGTTTCTTTGAGTGGATAATGTTGGATATCTTTATTCATGATGTCCTCAATCTGAGTGTGGGACATATTTGACAACTCTGTTTGTTTGTAGGAATCAATAACCTACTCTTTTTGTGTAATAATGTTAGGAGTAAAGGAGTCTCATTCTAAATGAAGATCATCTACGTGTCCATCTGCAGAAAGCATCTCATGGATAGATGGAGGAGTATGTGCTACATGGATATGATCATCTTGCATAGATAAGAGAGTGTCCATTAGATTATTGTAGTATCTTGAAGATACAAATTCTTGATCTTGAATGATTTCGGAGTTGCTTTTGACATGCTTTGGATCAAGTTCCTGACATAGATCAGTTTCAAAGGATGGATTTCTTACAAAGGGTCCTTGGATGTCGTCATTAGACATGGTAAGTGGTTCAATATCCTCAGGTATTGATTTTAGGGTTCCTTCAGTATCTGTAGCCATGAGGTCGAAGGGGGTCAACATGTCTTGGTAGGGACCATTGCTAGACCTTAGTGGAAGATTTTGATCTTGCTCTAGAATAAATTCTTGAGATATGTCCTCTAACTCATTAGGCAATGTAGAGACATTTTCAACATGATTTTCAATATGATCATAGGTCAATGGATCATGCATTATGTCGATAGGATCAAACAATCCTAACACTCCTTGAAATAGATCACTAAAAAGTGGCTCTTGATGTATGGTGCATTGATCATTGGATGGGGTGAAAACATCTTCAAGGTGCTCATTGATGAATAGGTCTTAATCCTTGTTCTCAACAATTGTCATTTTTTGTGTTTGTGCTCGTGTTTGTTGGGTAGCTTGAGAGGCTTGGGAAGCTTGAGAGGCTTGTGGAGCCACCTGATATTGTTGAAGCGTTTGTTGGTAGGCTTGATGTGCTTTTAGTGCAATGTTACAATATTGACTTATTGCACTTGAATTTGGTGCTAGTGGTGGTGGTGGAATTTGGATTATGTTGGATGTAGTGATGGGTGGTTGAGATACACTTGGAGCGATCATGGTAGTGAGGGGTTGAGATATGATGGGTGTGAGAGTGGTGGTTGGAGTGATCGAGGTGATAGGAATGGTCGGAATGACTGAGGTGATAGGCCCTTGGGAGACCATATTTTGATTGGTTGGGATCAACATTGTTGCTTGATTGAATACCATCTATTGGTGTGATGTTGATGGTATATTCAAAGGATTTGATGTGATGGATCGATTGGTGTTAGGTGGATTGATTTGGATGGAGTGATTGGTGCTAGGTAAAGGGGGAAGCCCTAAACCAAGGAATGATGTTGATATGGGTAATGGTGGTGGAGATGTCTCTTGGTGTAATGACTCAACTATTTTCGTAAGTGTAGCAATTTGATCTAGCCAAATTTGTTCTCGATTTTGATCTTGAATCCCTTGATATAGTTGATTTGGCGTGCGCTTAAGGAGATTTGGAGTGTGTATTTGTGTTTGATTTTGGACAATGTTCTGATTTGGGATGATGTTCAAATTTGGCATTATGGGTTGAAATTGAACATTGTTGATGTTGGGAATTGCATTGCCTTGATTTAGGTAACTTTGATTTTGCATGGTGTTACCTTGACTTGGAGTCATCTTGTTTTGATTTTGAACAATATTCGTATGATTTGCAACCATATTTATCCCAAAGTTTTCCAGATTCATGTTTCAAAAACTTGTACTTGGTACATTCTCATTTGGCTTGTAGGGATTTGGTGGGATGACATTGTTTGTTTGAAGGCTCATGCTTTGATTGTTTGGTTGACAGACTTGTAGGTTTGGATTTAGATCTACCATCGAGAAATGTGTTCCAATCTTTGATTTGGGGATACTCACACTTGTTGTACCATTGATGTTTGTTGAAGGTAATGATCCCATGTATGGATTGTATAAGTGTGGGTGTTGATAATTGATCGGCATTGTAAGGATTTGAAAGTTCATTTGATTTGGATTACTCATGATGTGTGGATCAATTTTGTATTCCATGTTCTCCTTGTGTTTTGACCTTGTTGCAAAAGTGGCCTCTAAGGTTCTTAGGACTAATGACGAGATGGAGGATGAAAGGTGTAAATGATATGAGCGTTGAACATTTAAGGACTTTGGATCAATGCTACACTTGAGGTTTGATTTTGATTAGTTTGATTTGGATAATGAACTTGTAAACCCTAAGATGTTGGATGTGATCTTAGGATGAACTTGTTCAAAGGATTGCTGATTTAATTAGAGGTATGAGAAAGTATGCATTCCCATATGCCTAACTAAACAAGGTGATTTTTGGTTTGATGATTTACCCAAGTCTAGAATGATGTTTCCAAAGCTCTAAAGTTGTTTGGGGGATGGGTTGATAAATGTTTGGGATGGATGAAGTGTTTGGTGTGATCCTAAATAAACCTAGGAAGGACTTGTTTACTAGGCCAAGATAGTGAAGAACATGCCTTTCTCTAAGAGTAATTCAAAATCAAAAGACCAATGTTTGCATGAAAACCATACGACCAAAAGATGCCAAGCACATGTGTGGGGTCCAATTGATTTAATATTTTCTTAATGGATTCATTTTACCAAAAACACACACTCGATTAGGTTTTGAATCTAGATGTCTAATGTCTCAACTTTCCCCTTATCCCACAAAGTGTATTATGTGGAAACCAAGGAAATTTGGGGCAAGAGTTACCTAAAGTTGACTTTAGTAGAAGCAAATTGAGATGAAATCCAAATTCTTAGAAGCCTCTCAGGACACGAATCCCGAGGGCAAGCAATAACATGTGAATTTGTTCAAGGATATTTTCCTCTCCTAAAGGGTTTGAGATTTGATGCTTCGTTGAATGTTGGTTTTCCAATGCTTTCGATAAAAGCACTGTGTTTTCAAACCACAAGCAATATGACATCCTAGCTCAATTGGTACGTTTTTCTTAGTGGGCTTGCCTCATTCCCTTCATAGAAGAGATGATTTTACATACAACCAAGGAAAAAATATAAAGGTATGTTAAGAATGAAGTCTTAACCTCTATATTTCAACCAAGATCGGACATGGCAAGTAACTTCTTGGAATCTGAGCTCCAATGCACCACTTTGATAAACTAGCTCAATGGATCAATTGGCCACTACAAAACAAGGGTTCTATTTCAGACTTTTCGTTCATGGAGATTGACCCATACGGCGAGAGTCCCCTTTCGGATCCATCTCGTCGGAGCCAACCGCATGATACTGGCGTTTAGTCCAATACCCACATTTATATCCCGGTTGGAAATACTCTTGGCTTTAGAGTGTTACCAGTTGAGTCGTTCCCTTGGGTGAGTACTTTTTCCCCAAGGCAGGCCCTCTAGGATAAACAAAAGCAAGCAAAGACAAAATTCGTAACTCAATCAATCTTTGATGACTCAAAGAAAGAGAATATACGCGATGATGCTCTACTCACACTCGCACAAGATGTTCAATTTTAAACCCAAATCGAAGTGTGTATGGGAAATTATTTACGCAACTTAATGTCACCAAAATCCTTTTGATTCTCAAGATCACCGTGAGGCGCGAGAGAAGCGCATACGTCTTTTGATGATATTACTTTGTGTAAATAATTACAAAACAATAAAGGCACACATTCATTTTATCCTTCAAAGCAATGATTTGATTCGTTTTAAGCACCAAAGGAAAGATGAAGATTGCTTGTTCAATTTTAGCCCAAATTGAAATCTAGATGTCTAAGTTTCAATTTTTAACCCTTTGCAAATGAAAAATCAAAGTGTTATTTTTAAACCCAAATGAAAATTAATGTCCTCAGAACGAAAAGATGACATTTCATAAAAAAGTGTTTAAACAAACACTAAAGTGTTAAAAAACACTTTAATCCTCCCAAGACATTATCTTTGTTTCACCTCCTTTCGTTTTCCTTCGTTTAGCCTTCTCCTTGCTTTCCTTCGTTTGTACCTTGTGCCTTTTCCTTTCGTTATTCCTTTGTTTACCTATAAGATAAAAAATAAGATAAATAAGTTTTATTTCAAGAGATCAATGATGCATGTATCATCACAAAAAAAAATCATACTTGTCATGCAAAGTGATCACAAGATACCAAACTAGTAACCCTTTCTTACTATTATACAAGTTTATGTGAAGCTTCAATGAGAGTACATAATGTCATGCCTGCAGAGCTTTTAGAGTTAAAAAATTAAAAAAATAATCACAACTCTAAACATAAAGATGGCATAATCAACAGATTTCTAGCAAACACCCAAATTACAAATTACCAATTTGGCTACAAATCATAAGAATCAATAGTAAAGTCACAAGAATTGGTAGTTAACATAGACAAAGTGTGAACTGATTATTCTTTAAAACGCAAGTTCAAATCACAGCAGAGCACAAAAACCAACAGTAATAAATGTGTTCCAGTATTTAATGAAATATACAAAACTTAATGCGCTCCAAGGGGATTGTCAACTTAATGGAATTTAAACTGTTTGAAAATTTAACAAAGACCCAAGATCTATGGTCCCAGCCAATGCCTTCCTCTGTCACCATTAAATGAAGCCTGTCCTCAGTTCATTTGGAGAACCACTCAACAAGATATTTGGTTTTAATGCTCTATTTTGGGCAATTTTGCACGCAGCCAATGGCAAAGATGTTACTTATCATATAATATATTGTCTCTTAATTCTGCACATAGTCAACAGTCAGCATTAGAGATTTATTTCAAATAAGATACGTTAGAAAGAAGCTCATCATTAAAGAAAAATCTAATGATTCTTTCTTATTGAATGCTTTAAAGAGGGTAGCACGAGCTTCAATAAGTGAATTCCTTAGTCACATATGTCAATAATCGAAATTGCTTTCAGCTATCCCATTTACCAGACCAAACCAAAATTGTAGCCACAATACTAAGAAAAAGATGCATGCCCTCCAACACTGCCACTTGCGTGCTCCTCTATCCCTGTGCATAAAAAGAATGATGGTATATCTTCAAGTATCTGCAATGAATGGAAGAGACATACGCATACATACCTAACTTAAAAGTCTACGCACAACCTCTATCATTTAAAAAAAAAAGCCAACAACAATTTAATATTGCATCTTGGGCAGTAAGCGTTTAAAATGTAGATAGTTTAGAAGCATAGACAAAGCGTGTGGACTGTTTGACAGCCTAGAAGTATGGACAAAGCGTGTGGACTGTTTGACAGTCTAGAAGCATAGACAAAGTGCATGTGAAATGTTTGACAATTTACTGCAACAGCATAGACAAGGCGTGTGAAATGTCTAATAGTAAAATGGTTCAGACTTCTTTCTGCTTTAGATCCATCTTTACGGTCTGTTGAGATTGAGATTGGTGAGCGTAGCTTTATTGGAATGCCTTTTGTTCTTTGTTCAGACAATAATTGGATCAAGGACAATGGTTCAGACTTCTATTTTAGTTTGAGAGCAAAAGATATTGAACCAGTAAAGGCACCAGGAGATGGAAAAGGCGCTGCCAAAGCAGTATTGGATGCGATTGCAGAACAAGAGAGTGAGGCAGAAAGGTCATTAATGCATAGGTTCAATATTGCAACAGAGTTGTTGAAACAAGTAAAAGATGAAGGTGAGCTCGGACTGGCTGGAATCCTTGTTTGGATGAGATTCATGGCAACTAGGCAGCTTACATGGAACAAACACTACAATGTGAAACCTCGTGAAATTAGTAGTGCTCAAGACCATTTGACAGATTTACTGCAACTTTTTTTTTTGAGATCAACCTCACAATCAGGAAATTCTATGCCTTATTTTGTCAACTGTTGGTCATGGAGGTCAAGGTGATGTTGGACAACGTATCTGAGATGAAATCTTGGTGATCCAATGACACAATGAGGATAGTCGCCAGTGTTGTTGTTGTTTCCTCACTCAAACCATATCCAGTGAAAACACATCAAGTACCACTAACACAACATCAACAACAACAACAGGAACAAAAGAAAGAGCAGGATCAACTATCTCCTTATGCACATTAGGAGACCGTCTCTATCTTCTTTATCATATTTGAGCAACCCATCAACTCCCAAAGGCGTTGAAGATCTGAGACAGAACTCTGGATCCAATTTACTGGTTTTCACTTTGTATGAACTGGAAACAATTACCAAAATTTTCTGGAAAGATTATGCAATGGAGGTCTACGCAATGGAGATCTATGCTCTGTCGGCTAGTAATGGATTCAAAATATCAATGTGGAAATTGTGCGTGATGTTGACAATGAGAAAATGAATGACTGTGCTTTAAATGAGGTGCTTTTACATCAGATCAATGGGCCAGTAATTAATAGCTTTCAAATATTTCTAAAGCTAATGTGATTGGCCGGTATACGAAGAAGAAAGAAGACAGCGAGTAAAGAAAAACATTCAAGAAAATGCACTTGTTGGGTATAGACACACAACAAAATACGCAAAATGCATTTATATCAGTCAAATGTTGAATGTTAGAATTTAAAGGATACCTCAAACTCTTACATTATAGAAGCTTAAAAAGTCTCAGCATTAGATCAGGATCCCTAAAAAAAAAAAATGCATGTGGGATAATGCACAGGCCTAAATATTATATTTTGTTTTTAGAAACATTGCATCGCTCATAAATACAAGCCAAAGCATTGGGTAAGTTAAGTATACGACTATTTAAGCATAGAGCATATCTCAAAAACTCTAAAGTAATCAATTATAGCTAAAATACACGACATTTGAGACAATAGATATTAATTTCAAGAATCAAGATGTAGCAATGTAAACCACAAGTAATGAAACAAAAACCAAAGGCAATTGGTTGATGAGGCCCTCCTTCTAGCGCCATATGTGAGCACCTCTCAAATCTGCAAACATCCTAAACTCCATAAAGAAGGTAAGTGCATACAAATTTGCTAAATACTCCTATGAAATAATGCAAAATGTTTCCTAAACATGATAGAAAATCAAACTAAATTGAAAGCATGAAAGAAACAAGATACATATCTATCCCATAGTGGATTTGTGCTTCTTTGATGTGGAAAGAAGCCCTTTCCCAATCCTTGATAAGTTTGGTGATGAGGATGCAATGGGAAAAATCAGTTCTCCATGTGAAGAGAATGAATTTGCATAAAGATTGTGGAGTTGTGGAGGATTTGCTTGAGGATGAAGCCTCTATTTAAAGATTTTCAAATGCTAAGAGTGCCAAACATGGAGGATGTGGGACTAAGATTGGACAAATGAGAGGAAGACACTTGTCAAGTGGTGAGTGGTTGATGCATGTGCAAGATTTGGGAAGTGTGCCCATGAGAGGGAGAATTTGAATTCAAATTTGGCAATAAATTTTGAGAGGGGGACAAGAAAATGATCAATAAATGCAATGTTGGAGGGACAAATCAACTTGTCATGTTTTTCAAATCTTGAGGGAATATTCCCCATAAATGCCATGTTGAGTGAAAATGAGGCTTTCAATAAATCAATAAATTGATTTATTTGTGCAAGTGGCTAAATCTAGAGAATGCAAGTGGTGAGGATTATCATTTAATCATGGTTAGATTAAATTAATGATCATTAGGTTAGTTTGACTAATTTGACATGATTTAGGGATTTAAATCAAATCAAAGTGAGATGAATGATGATTTGAGTTTTAATTAAATAAATGATTGATTTATTTAATCAAAGAGGGAATGATAGGCTTAAATCAAATAAAGTTAATTTATTTAATTTAAATGGATGATGAACTTGATTTTCCTACTAAATGGATCAATGTGAATTTGATTTATGAATGAGCAGATGCATATGCATGATGCTAATTTGACATGTCTACATAAAGTACTCTACACTTTAATAATAAATTGGTAATGCATGTTCCTACATTATATGAATTACTAAATCCCTTTGGTTACAATAAAGATGAATGAATATTATCTCTAAATTTGTGAATCTAATTACAACTATATTTGACTATTGCAATGAACTTTATGCTCTTTCTTTACCCAATATGTCTATATGTCTATAGGATAAAGGGTTAAGATAGGAATTAAATACTTTTGCATTAGTTGCATACCTAGAAAATGCTAGTGAAGACTAAATTCCATATGCCACATCTAATATTTTTTTACAATCCTTAATCACAACTACATTAAGATTTAATTCATTTCATGATGTAAAGACTTATGAGTCATGGCTAAATTTTTTTGTTTAGTTGATTTTTAATAGAATTTTATCATAAGCATACATGTTTGTATGCAATCAAGGCAAGAAAATTAGTTTTTTGGAAAGAATCTAGAACGATGAAATTTAAGAGATGATTTGTTCTTAAGTTTATTTAGATGGTTTCTTTCTTAGAATTTATTAGATCCCATCCCACTTTTAGGTTCCTTTTTTTTCTCATTCTAATGCTATCCAACTATAAAATTTATTAGTTTCCTTGGAAAAAATTGGTCTCGTATTTCATGTTGAATGAGGAGTATTTATTTTACAATTGATTTTAGTATTTTAGTTTCCATTTTGTTGGGTTATCTCTACTCCCAACACCCTTTCTCTTTTTCCTCAATTTTAGAGCTTAGTAAGTCATCTATGAACCAATCTTATTTTTCTTCTATCATCTTCTCTATTATTCCTCATGGTTGAACTTAAACCTATGAAAGCACAATGATAAACAAGTATTTTCTATTGATACACTACAAAGACTAACTTTTGAACTTTAGCTTTCTAACTACTTGCATCGATAGAGTAGTTGCATGATCAATCCCTAATCAATCTCAAAATCATACCTAAAATTTTATCCTTAATTGCCCATCAGGTCCTTAGTTTAAACCATGCTTTGATGCCATATACGACAACCCAATGTACATGGAAAAATTAAACTATTTATTTAATTGAATTTCTTAGGTTTTTTTCTCACATTATATAAAGGAATGTAGTCATAAAAAATAAATAAACCTCGATGAAAAGTCATCGAAAAATTCTCTTAGATTGACATACTTGGCTTCTTAGGTTTGCTAATAGCATTATGCTCAGGCATTATTTACTAGGCCTAAAAAATGTAATGTCCCCATTTTTGCCTGATGTTGCTTGTGGTTGTTGGTTTCCTGGACTCGGTTGGATTTGGAGAAATAAGGGAGAAATTATTAAATTAATTACTTTATAAGGTTATTAAATAATTTAAAATAAAAAAGTAGCCTTATATTTAATTAATTTAATATAGTGACGAGCAAATAAAATATTATATCATAAGTCACTAAAATAAAATAATATTATGTTCTAGAAGCTTCTTGAATTTGGATTGAAAAATTATAAAAGAAGAATACATAAGTCAAGCTTCTAGGCATCTAGTTATTTTTCATTTGCATTTGATGAGCTTTTGTGGAACCAAGGGTTTCTGCAGATTATCTACTTGGTCTTTGGGAATGGAAACTCCCATAGATTAGCATAATTGAGGTGGTGAGATATCCTCTCAAGGGTTGCAGATTGAGAAGGATATTTTAGTCCTTTCATTAGTGCCAAAATTTGTGGCCAAGGGCCAATTTTTCCTAGTTCAATTGGTAGTTTGATTTGAGGACATTTTGAGCATTGGAGTCTTCAATTGTTTTTGCTAGCCAAGATCGATTGTATCTTACATAATCTGATATCAATCATCAGTCATTTTTCGGTCATCCTTCTCAGTTTATGGGAGCCACGATTTTTCTCATGGTTGCTTCTACTTGCATCGATTTTTCTTGAGGGTTGAGGTGCACCATCCTAGAGGGATAGATGAATATGCTAGTTGTTGTTGAAGGTTGTAAAAGGGTAGAGATTATTTTATTTCACCATATTTTAGTCTAATTAGGGGTGGCACCTTCATGGTTGTGATTTGATCTTGAGAGGAGCTCCTTTTATTGGATATTGGTTGCTTCTTCATCTTCAACATAGGGAACTTTTATAATCATGTTCCTCTTCCAATTTACATCAGTTTGCATTCTCATTTTAATCACTTAGTGTTGTTGTAGGTGAGCATCCATAATCAAATTTGGCATTGTATGCATATATCAATGTAAGCCAAGAGTCTTGGAAATTTCATAGCATCATTGTATTTGGGATTGCATTCAATAAAGGAGTTATAAGTTGGGAGTCATATATTCGATGTAATGTTCATCTTGATAGCATATTAGTTTGCATGCCAACTGTTTGACATAATGTCACTTGGCTATCTAGGTGTTGATTTATATTTGCACAAGTCATCTATTGCATTTGGAAAACACAAAAATAATTGCATTTCATGCTTTGTGTGTAGTTTAATCATTTAGCATTCTTTTCAAGGAATTTGAATCATCTTATGTTCAAAATTCACACAAAAAAGCAAACTGAAACATCATAACAACAAACTCCCACTTTGTACATCAAGTGTTTGACAATATTCCTTTAGGGCCAAAACAACAAATTTACATCAAAATTGTCAAGGGATATTACAGTGGTATTAGAGCTTTGATCCTGCCATCCTAGAGGGTTAAAATATTTTCATGCAGCCACATGAAGTTGGTCCACATAGATATTATACCTGTCAAAGAGCAGTACAACAAAGAAATCAGATTGGAGATACATTTTTAGAGGATTTGAGGCAGACAAGTAAAGTAGTTGAAGGTATTGGAGAAATAGCTAAAAACATGGCAAACAATAATAGGCAGAACATGGATGAATGGGAAGCTAGAATAGAGAAGAAGTTTGATGGGATGATTGATATGATGTCACACTTGATAGAAAGAATGGACCAGAAAGCGGCTCAACATCAAAATCAAAAAAATCATACAGGAGAAAACAATGGTATTAATGGAAATAATGGCAACAATACAGAGGACAATAGAACAACAAACACTAGAGGATCAACCTCTAGACCTCTCTTTCCTACCTTCACTCCAAGGGAGGAACAACAAGTGGAGGTTGTAGTACCCTTTAATGTAGATGATGAAAGATAGGCTTACATGGAGTATACCACCTTACCTCCTGATCTAAGGGACCAATGGACCTTTGATCAATACATGAATCAAAGGAATAGAAGAAATGGTGGAAGGAATGATCACCATCCTCCTATAGTTCCAATAACTGACTATCAACAAGCTCTTGGAAAGGTGACTTTGGCCCATTTTGATGGGAGTGGCGAGTGTAAAACTAGGTCATGGGTGCAAAAGCTAGATAACTACCTCTCTTTGAGACTGATGTCTGAAGAGGACACCATCAAATTTGCTACACTACACTTGGAGGCAGTTGCTCACGAATGGTGGTACCACGGTTTGGTCACTCTTGGCCATAACCTTATACACACTTATGAGGAATTCACCAACAAGTTGATAGAGAGATTTGATTCTAAGGATCCAGAAGTTAGATTTTGAGAATTGGCGCAGCTTAAACAACATGGAGCTCTTGAAGCATATGTTGATAATTTTTAGAGATTGTCAGTAATGGTTCCTAACATCACTAAAAGGAGATTGGTAGTTTTGTTTACTGAAGGATTAATGGGGCCATTGAAGGGTTGGATAAAAGATTTTGATTTTCCAACACTGCAGGAGGCTATGAAGAAGGTTAGGAGTATGGAGTTTGCAACCCCCAAAAGGGAGAATTCGCATAAAGATATTCCTTCAACCAGCATTGAGACTCCTCAACAATTTGATAAGAAAAAGAAATCAGCAGTCACGATGGATGAAGAGTCAAGGGAGGAGTTAAGGAAAAAGAAATTGTGCTATTGGTGCAAGGGACCATATAACAAGGATCATGATTTCCGTTTGAGACCTAAGGGCAAGGAAAATCATATAATGTGGGAATATTATGAGGACTCTGATTTTGATAATGTGAATCAACAAGCAGAAACATGGATTGATAAGGGAGAGAAGGCATCAACTGATGGGAATTTGGCTCCTTTGGCATTCCTTGCTAATTTATAGGATGAGACTACATTTAGATTCAAAGGAACAGTTGAGGGACAACGTTGCATTGCCATGCTTGACACGAGAGCAACACATCACTTTATTGTCATGGGTTTTGTGGCTAGATGTAGACTACAGGCTGAGGATTTTGATGGATTCAGAGTTTGAGATGTTGATGGGTATACCCTCACATGCACTAGAAAAATTAATAATTTCACCTTGTTGTTGAATGGTTATGAGTTACAAACTGATTTCTACGTGGTCAACATGGGTGAAATGAACATAGTGTCGGGCATGAAGTGGCTCTAGGACTTAGGAGAATTTACCCTCAACGTACCTAAGATAAAAATGAAATTCCAGGTTGATGGCAGGAAATATGTGTTGAGGGGAATTACAAATGGGAGCTTGCATTCTATCTCTTTGTGTGGGAGCATGGAAAAGAAGAGAAAGAAGGAGGTGATTCAGGAAGAGCATGAGATGATCTACAATCCATTGTTCAAGATTGATGCTACATGGTCATATGATAATCCACTCTTTGAATTAGATGTTGATCACTCACCCGATTCCAGTCCTGAGATAGGCATTAATTGTAGCATTTGTGATCCTTCCAATGCGTCGAGATTGCAAACAAGTCTCCTAGAGGAAATTTCAGAGGTGTGCATAGTGAGGAGTACATACAACTTCACATTTGATCCTCATGTACATGATTTATTTTGGATGCATAATTCAGTGGCGCATGGGATGGACAATTTGTTTGATAGCTTACCTTGCACAAAGATTGGAAGAAAATATAGTCATTATTTTGAGTTGCTTCCTTTTGAGATTCATACTCTTGTGACACTTGATGGTGAGATTGTGTTGATTCAACAGGTTTAGTTAGTTGTGTTGGTGGTGTTACAAGAGCATTTTGGTGATAGTACGGATATTATGCTGATATTCCCTTGGGATCCAGGTGGGGGAGAGTTTTCTTTGCAGCTGTGAATTGCTTGGGGACAAGCAATTTCAGGGAGGGTGGATTGTAATGTCCCCATTTTTTCCTGATGTTGCTTGCAGTTGTTGGTTTCCTAGACTCAGTTGGATTTGGAGAAATAAGGGAAAAAGTATTAAATTAATTACTTTATAAGGTTATTAAATAATTTAAAATAAAAAAGTAACTTTATATTTAATTAATTTAATATAGTGACTCAAATAAAATATTATATCATAAGTCACTAAAATAAAATATTATTATGTTCTAGAAGCTTCTTGAAGTTGGATTTAAAAATTATAAAAGAAGAACAATTCAAGCTTCTAGGCATCTAGTTATTTGTCATTTGCATTTGATGAGCTTCTGTGAAACCAAGGGTTTCTGCAGATTATCTACTTGGTCTTTGGGAACTAAAACTCCAATAGATTAGCATAACTGAGGTGGTGAGATATCCTTTGAAGGGTTGCAGATTGGGAAGGATATTTCAGTCCTTTCATTAGTGCCAAAATTTGTGGCTGTTACTAATTTTTCGCTACAACTCAATTGGTGGAGCTGACTTAATACTGTTATATTTAAAAGTGGAAAATACAGTTATTGCTACATATGCTAGGTGTTGATTGCATCTTATTTATCATTTTATAAGGGACAGTTATGCATTGAAATGAGGAAACTGAGTTTCAAGAAAAAAAAATTCAGTGTTTAACAATCAAATAGAGTACAGGATTGAGCATACAAACAACAAAGCATTTCAATTGCTTTCTTTTATTTCATAAAGTGATTCATATTTACAACATTTCATTTGATTACAAGAATTCAAATGGTGATACATTCAAATGATGGTACAACATTGCATTATAAATGCATTTTCTTTTCAAAATGAAAAGCAGAAGAATGAAATTAAATATCCACACAAGTCGTGGATGTAGCTGTTACAGTGCATCATAAGCATCACACTACACTATGGAAGATGCATAAAAGGAATAATCACATAAGTATAAAAATAATCATCATTTCCTGTATTGATGACTGTCGCAAAAGTGGTGCACCATTTGTCTTCTTCGAGCTCCGTTGACCTGTAGGAAGGAAGAGAGGGATGTTAGAGCTCCAACTATGAATATACCTACATGAACCATCAACGATAATGTAGTATGCTACTGATCATACACTGAAACAATCAAGAGAAGTGCAGAAACATGAGCTGAAAGAGAGACATCAACATCATGGTATATTGTTTTGTGCTAACATCGTTTGTTTCCTTGTGCAGGTATAGGGAAAATCATGAAGTTGATTATCATTTGAAGATCAAGCATGTGGAGAAAAATGGGCTCCCACAAGGGTAGAGCTCGACATGCTACCCCTTATTCATTACAAGTGGGCTAAGAAGGAGATTGCAATCATCATGTTCATCAAGAAAGGAAATATACAACTGGAAGAGTAAAAGAGAATTCATCCATCAAGCCATCAAGCCAATTGTTCATGAACATAGCAGTCAAAAATGTTTCTGAAAGCTACAGGTGGACAGTTAATTTAAATGAGCTTAATTAATTCAATTGGAGTACATCATTTTCATAATTGAAAGTCTCAGATATTGTTGTACAGTTTGCATTTTCTTTTTTCCATGGGTGTTATTATGCATCTTATTACAACAGTGAATAGGCATACATATGCCACATCAACAGAATATTAAGAAATAAGGGAACTACCTATATGAGTTTCAGGTTCTCATGTGCATTATACTATAGGAGTGTCATGATGAGAGTACATGCTTTTTGAGGCATTCATGTGTGATGGAAAAGTGACAGAAGGTACCAAATCATCATGAAGGAAATTGTATAGTTGCTTTCAGTGTAAAACAACAATGACTTTGAAGAAGCAGAATAACAACATTCGACTGAGATAGTTTCATGTTATCATGATGTTGTTTTAATAGAGCTGCAAAAAGGTGACTGGTAAAAAAACCAACAATGAGAAATGGGACAAGTTCCAAAGATGTAGTAATCATGCAACTACAGCTAACCAAAAAAAAAATGCAGCCAGGGGGCCTACTCCAGCTTTTGAGCTAATTTCACACATTTTATAAAGGTTTCTAGAAGTATGTGAGGGAATGTTTAAGGTTTCAATTGGTCTTTCCATTAATACCAAATAACATGATGATTTTAACCAAGAATACCAGGATAAGTAATTTCTTTCAGAAAATGGAAAACTCACATGATGAGTTCAAATTCAAATACAAATTTATTATGGTTTCCAGAATACCCATATCAACATTTTTTATTAAAAGGCATATTTATTCGAAATAATGGATACCCACATTGGGTTTTTAATAAGGATGCAGTTTTGCACTTCAAGTAAATGATATCCATAAGAAGATTCAAATTCAAAATTCAAAGATGAGTAAATTTATTCCGGAGACAAGAGTTTTCTCATTTTTCTAAATACCCATATTGGGGTTTTCTATCAGAATGAAGTCCTTACAATTTTCAGCTAAACCCACATGGGGTTTTCAACAGGAAGACAAATAAAAGTTCCCTTTTAGAATCAGAAGTCACCCATGTAAGGTTTTTACATCAAGATACAGATTATAAGTACCATTTGTACTTTCATGGCACGACCTAAATGTGGAAGGAATTCTTAGTTACAAAGCCATTTAAAGTATAGAAACCATTCAAGGTTGCTGAGTTTAAATCAAAATATAGAGATAAGGATTGGAGATACAGTGAGAAATTCATAGAAGAAACCCAGAATCACATATGTATGGTGTGGCCAATACTTGGTCTACATTTCGTTTGTGAAGAAGCAACAACTATCTCTTTGCATATAAGCTTCTAAAGCTTTGGTTCGACTAGAAAGAATGATAGAGAGAGTAAAGCTTACCATTGTTTTCCCGTTGAGGATAAGGAGGCCGTGGCCAAAGCTCTCACTGAGCTTCTAATGCATGGTTGAGCTCACTCATGGTGGCCAGCAAGGATGGAGAACAAGTAAAGGAATAAAGTCAGGGAATGGAGATACAACAAAAATGCATCAAAAAAAACATTATAAGTTGTGGCCTATGAGGCCATCTTCTCATAAAAAAACCTAAGGAATGGAGATATAAAATTCAGCAATACTTACCATAGCTGGAGGCCGAGTATGATCAGAATGAAGCCTCGAATGGAAGCTCCAAATCAAAACCCCAGCATGCATGGTGGTGACGACTGCAGAGCAATCTTTCGAAAAGGTCTTCACTTGCAAAATGATGTGAAATAGTGGGCTTTCCTTGTGTTTTGTTCATTAGGGTTTCTCAAACCCTAAGTCAACTTAGGGGTATTTTTTCCTTACATTTTACAAAAATATCAAAATCTGAAGCTTAATACCATGAGGGGTCGAATTCTGACATGCCCTAGGTCAACTTTGTTTAAGTCTTCATTTATTTGTATATGCCTAGGTCGAGCTTTAGGAAAGTTCATGAGACTTTGTAAGTCTTGGCTTCAATAATTTTAGGTTTTGGTTAAGTATCTAGGGTTTGTGATTTAAATATTAACATTTATGCCTTTGCCTTAGTGGAGAATGAAGAATGTCCAATGCCTTAGGTTTTTTAATAGATTTTGAGAAGATCAATTAAAATATGAATGAGAGCCTTAGTTATTTTTGTAATTGATTTTCAAGAAAATCAATTAAATCTTGGAGAGATATGCCTTAGATTAAATTTCATATTTTAGGCACTTTATTTTTTAAATTGTTTTTTAAAGAAAAACAATTAAATATGTAATAGATGGTTTTAATTATTTTTATGATTTTTTTTAAGAAAAATCAAATATTGTAAAAGGGATTAAGTTGTATTTTTGCAAAAGATTTTCTGAATCTTTAGTTGCAAAAATTGGCCAAATTGTGAAAATCTGCATATCACGTAAATCAGAGATAAAGCAGATTGTTTTTATCTCTTTGCTATTTTTAGCAGATTGGGGTTGAGATTTTTTCCTTGGGTCGGATTTGAGATTCCTACTGGATGGATTAAGTGTTTTGTTTGCTTTTAAAGGAGATTTAGCCTATTTTTAGAGGTTGGACAGTGTGAACATGGAAAAAAGTGAGTTTTTCTGCTTTTGTGCAGACTTTTGGGGTAGTTTGGATACCTTTTCCTTGAGATTTCTTCTTGAGCTCGGATTAGGGTTTTGGATTTGTTTTATCTTGAAGAAGACTTAGTTCTCTTCTTCTTCTTAGTTCAAATTCTAGTTTCTTGCTCTGACACACTTGGAGCTTGTAAACTTCTTTGTACTCAGATTTTGAGAGCTTTCACTCCATCTAATAAAATCAACATTCCTATCTCCAATTTTTGTCTCAACTTGTAGTTTTAGTATGATGTTTACATTGTGATTCTATTTATGGATCCTCTTTATGTCCTATTATTGCAAATCATCGATGTAGAAAGTTCATTTGTTGCAAGTTGCATGTTGTGTTTAAATCTAAACCTTCATGCAAATCAATTTTGCACTGGTGTTCATGAGAGATTGTGAATTCATTGTTGTTTTTCTAAAGACTGTTTGTGGGTGAAATATCAAAGTCATTATTAAGTTTGAGGATCATTTTAAGTCATAGGTTTTAGTTTAAGCCATTCTCTATCTCTTTATCTAAAAATCACTTAGAATAGGATTCATCTTTCGGAGAACTAGCTCACTCTGGAGATTTTCTTTTCACATAGATTACCCACATCTGAAAAGAGTTTCCATGTTTCAATAGATAGTCTTATTTATGCAAATCTGACAAAGGGTGAATATCTAATTGATAACAGTGGCCAAGGGCCAATTTTTTCTAGTTCGATTGGTAGTTTGATTTGAGGACATTTTGAGCATTGGAGTCTTCAATCATTTTTGCTAGCCAAGGTTGATTGCATCTTGCATAATTTGATATCAATCATTAGTCATTTTCAATCATCCTTCTTAGTCTATGGGAGCCACGATTTTTCTCATGGTGGCTTCTACTTGCATCGATTTTTCTTGAGGGTTGAGGTGCACCATCCTAGAGGGATAAACGACTATGTTGGTTGTTGTTGGAGGTTGTAAAAGTGCAGAGATTATTTTATTTCACCAACATTCAGTCTAAACAGGGGCGGAACCTTCATGGCTATGACTTGATCTTGAGAGGAGCTCCTTTTATTGGATATTGGTTGCTTCTTCATCTTCAACATATAGGGCACTTTTATAATCAGGTTCCTCTTCCAATTTACAGTAGTTTGCATTGTCATTTTAATCACTTAGTGTTGTTGCTATAGGTGAGCATCCATAATCAAATTTGGCATTGTATGCATATATCAATGTAAGCCAAGAGTCTTGTAAATTTCATAGCATCATTGTATTTGGGATTTCATTCAATAAAGGAGTTATAAGTTGGGAGTCATATATTCGATGTAATGTTCATCTTGATAGCATATTAGTTTGCATGCCAACTGTTTGACATAATGTCACTTGATTGTAGGTGTTGATTTATATTTGCATAAGTCGTCTATTGCATTTGGAAAACACAAAAACAATTGCATTTCATGCTTTACTTGTAGTTTAATCATTTAGCATTATTTTCAAGGCATTCACATAATCTTATGTTCAAAATTCACACAAGCAAGAAAACTGAAATGTATCATAACAACAAACTACCACTTTGCACATCAAGTGTTTGACAATATTCCTTGAGGGCTAAAACAATAAATTTACATCAGAATTGTCAAGGGATATTACAAAAAGGTCCTTATTTTATCTTAGCATAGGGTGAAATTTGAAGTAATAATCCATCCTAAATTATTACTTTATTAATATTATTGCAATTGACACATGAATACATTCAAATTAAAAAGAAATAACTAAGTAGCTATAGTCCTTCATAGCAACACATGCCTAATTAAAATGAGTCAAGATTTGTATATTCAATTCAAAAGTTAAATTACAATATCAGGTTTGACAAGGCCACAAAGTCATTACATTGTACAACTTTTACATCAAGGTACATCAAGTATTACATCAAGTTACATCATAGACTAAATATTCTTGTGTACATCCAAGGTTCCTCTTGGTGTTCACCTCCACTGGTGGAAGAGAACATGGTTGAAGTGCTTTACTGCCCAACCACGAAGCTTACGCTTCCCCGAAATTCTTCCAACTTGAAGAATACCCAACCCTGCATGGAAATTTTAGCAAGAGAACAATCCACAAGGTGGAATTTGGTGTGTGCCCATACATCAACATGCAATTTCTATCTACAAGTTAGAAAATAAAATGCAATATCTATGCTAGGAATGGCAGAGAGTGTTATCAAAAAGTTCATACGTACAAAATGAACTATATTGCTTGTCCAAGCATAAAAATTATGTTGTAACATTAAACAATAGGTTCTAGTAAAGAAAACCTATAGTCTCTAAACTCCATTTCGGTACTTGTCCTGGAATGTAACTTTCTACAATACAACATTTCATAATAGCTATCTACCCTCTAGTAGCATCTACCTTGAGGTGCTCTAGTCTACTTAGGTATCGCTGTTCTATTCAAGTAAAAGAATATTCTTCTCACATATGTCTACGAAAAATGAAAATCGGATTACTATTTCCTTACTAAACAAAAATTGGATACATGATTCAAATGGAACTGTACATTTCAATATGCAGTCATATCATTCACATGACCCATGTTTACTTTCAACATAAAGAATTATCCATTTAAAAATGAATTAAGTAAAAACAAAAGAAGGTATGTCACAAGTATGTGTATGTACATAGACGAAGTCTATGTGCATACACATATATGTGTCTACTTAAGCTATTGGTTTGTGCATAATTATGAAATAAACCATTAAATCATATTGCAATAATTTAATATTATCCCATTTTGACATTTCTTTTGTCAGAATTTCATGAAAATAAAGAATCCAGAATAAATTTGTATTAACAATTTCTCACATACTGTTGCTTCTTTTATATTCACACAAGTTGTGATAATCTAACATTTCTATTTACATATGAACATTCATTGTTTTTTACAGAACAATACTGTTTCCAACTAAATTGTTATAGAACAAGATATTTCATGTAGAACGTTCATATTTTACAACTAATCAATGTTGTTTCAACTAAATAGTTTAATGAACAAGACTGTTTTCAGCTACACATGCACTAAACAACATAACGATGTTGTTTACAGCAAAACATTCACTATTTACAATAATACAATGTTGTTTCAACTAAACAGTTTAATGAACAAGACTATTTTTAGCTACACATACACTCTTACAACATAACGATGTCGTTTACAGTAGAAAATTCACTGTTTACAATAATACAATGTTGTTTCTAACTAAATAGTTATAGTTTAAGACAAAACAATGTCATTTCCAACAAAACATAACTAAATAGTTATAGTTTAAGACAAAACAATGTCATTTCCAACAAAACATTCACTGTTTACAATAATACAAATATTTTTTCCAGCTAAAAAATTACAGTTTATGACAAAACAATGTCATTTCCAACAGAACATTCACTGTTTACAATAATACAAATGTTGTTTCTAGCTAAATAGTTACAGTTTACAACAAAACAATGTTGTTTCCAATGGTTTATGGTTGCAACTTCAAGTTTGAATGCCTTGTTTTCTAGGCTTTATTATTCTAAACATTTGTGTATAAATTTTCATGTAAGAAATAACTAATATGAAGTTGTTATCAACTTTTGGAATGAATTTAAAAGTATTGGATGACATGCTAACCATTAATCAACAATGTTAAAATGATTGAATCCATGGGATCAATCTTAACCAGGTTCGGGTCGAAACCCTCATTCATAGTTTACATATATTATACATCTGTCGTTCTAAAACAACCCACAGTCATTGATTGTTCTTTAAAAAAAATAGGGTGATTGAGGGACTAGCCAATACACCACCCTTGGCTTGGGTGTAATCGCCTCCATGGACGACATGGTTGTTGTTCCTATTGAGCAATGGTTCACTATACTACACATGAAAATAAATTTAAGGAACGAATTTCATCGTTCGACCTTTATCGTGAACGGACTTGGCGACATAAATAGGGTATCCTCAATCTGTGAGAAGTAACAAAATCCCATATACAAAGTTGGGTGATATAATCCCACCGTCACCCTTGGTGATGAGGAAAAACACAAGTAATTAAGTTACCATTTGATGCTAGATTGAGAATGATGGCATTAGCCCGAATGGGTGTCCATCAAAGAGACAATAATAAGTGAGTAAAATATATTTACATCAAAATATTTCTATGATAGCTTTGGCCTACCCCATAAAGGGTGGCAACAATATATAATTTACATCACTCCAATCACAGTCCTATCAGGTTTCCCAGATAGCATGTGATGGGCTTAACAATTAAAAACATGCATGTAGCCGAAACACAAGGTTGATGATATCAAATCTTACAAGGTAATATACATAGTCGGCTCTTCCAAAATGTAGGCTCTACAAACCCAAGTGGATCCAAGTCTAGAGAAAGAAACAAGATGAAAATTGTAAAATCAAATGAAAAGAAACATTTTAATGGAAAAATCATTGATTACCTCTACAACTAGGAATCCCCTTCATATTTTCCCACAATGCTTCATTCCACACCAATTGATTGTCGGTTGGAGCTGATATCCTCCTTCAAAATAGAATCTTTCTACATTTTTCTATGCCTCCACTAAGGGGTTGTTTCAAAATAATAATGGGCATTAATGATATTGCTGCCCCATTCTAAATTTGAATTTTTCCATACAGTTGATGGCAGATCACATCCTTCATGGGATTTATTGATGATATTGATTTGCATTTCATATATTCTATAATGATAATTATCAATTTCAAGTTCACTATATATATATATATTCACATATATATATAAATTTACATACTTTATATTTATATTCAGATTTGATCACACATATGTATGTTCTCAACACACATATATATTTATATACATTTATATATGTATTTATATATATGTACACACACACACATATGTGTGTGTGTATATATATATATATATATTCGTGTGTGTTTATATATATATATATACATATATTTGTATTCACATATAAATGTTTTCATGTGCATATATATCATTTATATAAAAATGATCTTTCATTTTCATTTCGACAATGATATAAAATACATAATTGAAATTCACACATTCATTCACATACCAAATCTCACTTTCATTTTCCTCTAAATTCAAAAAATAAGCTCAAGATTGACTTTTTAAATATAAGTTTCCATGTAATTTTTCGTTTCACAATTTCATATTTTCAATCATCGATTCATTTCAATCAACTTCATATAATTCCTATATGAATTTTCAAATGTAGATATCATGCCATTTTGTGGTGTGTGCACCCAAATTCCATCAAGCTTACCATTCGATCCGGCTAAACAATCCTACTTCAACTGTGTTCTCGTCCTTCAACCTGTCACCCTACAACTACACACACTTGCACTTGCAAAATTCATCAATAATGTTCAATTCTCCATAACATATAAGATAATTAAATTAAAAAGATCATATAGTCAACATCATTCAACTTCTTTCAATCTATTTCAAAAAAAATATTAAAATTCCCATTTAACATATTGAATTTATTGAATATTTCAATTTATGATATTATAATTAATATGCAATAAAATTGGGTTATGACATCCTTCCCCTCTTTAAAGAGACATGTTGATGGTCAATGTAACACAACAACAATAAATAGAATATCTCTACTCTATTTCTCCTAAAAAAGATAAACAACCTAAAGCTACTTATCTTCCAAGGTCTTTGTAGTTGGTTCTCAACTGTGTTGATGTTGTTCAGTGGCCCATGCAACTGTAATGTTCAAGGGGTCTACTGGTAAAAGGATACAAACTTGATAGTGCAAATTTATCTAACGTTTGGGGGTGTAAGCAAATATCAAAAGATAGAACAAAGCTTAGGACAACAAAACATAAATGTAAATTTCCTTCAATTTAGACATACAAACTTCATAATGAGCCATTGCTTTCAAACAACTAAACCATAAAATGATACAATCTATAGAAAAATCCATACCATTGCATTCATTCATAGTGCAAATTCAAGACATACAATCATTCACCATTCATAAACTTCAAAATCAAACAAGAACATATCACCAACTCATTATTGAAATTAATAGATCAATAAACACAAAGAAATCTCATTCACATATAATTCAATGGAAACAGTCTCAAATTCAGAATCTTCTATTGACTTTCATCAAATAAGAGACATTTATGCACAAAATTCACTGGCATATAAATGACCATTCGCTCATTGACATCATCATTAAACTAGTTATGGAAAATAACATAAAACTACATTGAAAACTGTAAAAATGTCTAAGTATCTTGCATGAAAACTATAAAAGCTTCTAAAACTGTAAAAATATCCTAACTTTCCTTAGGTGACCAATCTCTCTTCAATTAGCTGACCTTTACAACATGGAGAGAAAAACTACATCTAGAAAAGTCTAACACTAATTCCTCCAATCAAGAATTGAGATCCACCAATTTAGGGAACAACTGGAGTTGCATGAGATGAATACCCATCATGATCTTCAGTTCAATGGTTGATAACTCTGTATAAAAATCTGATGCACAAGGAGAAGATCGAACTGCTAGGAGATCTTTAGTTAAACTTGTGTTATGATCCTGGAAAATAGGGGAGAGCTGCCCAACTAGCTATACTATCTAATGCTTCATTCAAAAAGAAACATTCCATACACCTTACTCCCCTGTATTTTGTTCAAGTAAGTACTCATCATAGTTTTCTAACACTTGTCTAAGCATGTCCATATCCGGCCCATCCATCCAACTATCCTCAAACTTTATTCTTTTTAATTCAGCAGAGGTGAACTTTTGCATATCATCTAATTTGGCAAGCTCCTTCCAAGCAATCTTTATTACCTCCTTGATATCCATGAACCTGTCAATCAATAAGTCATCACCATCATCTCCCTTCTGCATTGCCTCTTGAAATCTATTATCCCATTTGTTTCTTAACTCATCAAGAGGGAAACCATCCTTGACAGGGACATTCTCATTCACCATCATAGCAATGATTGCTTCCAACTCCACAATTTGATCAGTCAAATCCTTTCCAGCTTGTTGTACCTCATTTCTATGGGAAAAAATAAATGAAGTCCTTAATATAATAATGTTGATAGTCTTATCAATGAAATCTTCATTACCTTCTTCAAGTATAGAGGCAATTTAGTAATTTCTTTCAATTTTCTCACGTGCTCTCTATATTCTCCTTCTTGCTTCCAAAGGACCTCAGCATATGTAGTCATATCATTGGATGATTCCAATTCTTCTTTATGAACCTTGTGAGCTTCAACAAGTAATTCCTCCACCTCTTGGTTCAACCTATCAATCCATCTATCTAAAATCTTCACCTTGTTTCTCATCTCAACAAGGTCATCAACTTGTTTCTTGCTTAACAAAATTGGTGTTTGTGGAGCAACAGATTGTATAGAAACGGGAGAGGATAGGTCCTTTAAGAACCCATGCAATTGATCTAATTGAACATTGAGCTCATCTTTCCTTTGTTTATCCTTTATTATCCTAGACTTGGTGGAGGATGCTACAATATCAATCAAATCCATCTGTTGGTTTCTTGTAGGCCTTCCCAAGTTTACGGTACCCAATTGAGAATCACTCAACTGCATCTCTGATCTATCCTTGTCCATCGTAGGAATGGCACATTCAACTATAATTTCTCCAACATCTATTAATTTAGTAGAATGAAGGACTCGAGCCTTTTTATTGGGCCTTTCCTTCTCAATCTCTTTCATCATATCATCCTAGTTCAGGGGCTGGGGCTAGACTATTTGCTTCTTCTCCAAGTTAAGCTTCAACCATGTTGGGGCAGCAGGGGGAGTAACCACTTGTTGTGAAGATGTGGTAGAGGAGAGAGGTTGTAGAATTGTTACCTTAGGTTGGGAATCAACCAGGCTTGTTGCTCCTTTTCTACCATTTCTTTGGCAAGCCTTTCAGCTTCAGCTTTCTCTCTTTCCTCCAATCTCATCTACTCCAACATATCATCTCTTTGTTTCTCTAATTGCTTAACTTTCTCCCACATCTTGGCAGCTTCTTGCTCCTGTTTGGCTTGTTCTTCTACCTCCAACTTCTTTAGCAAGAGCTCCTTCTCATCCTTCTTTCTTTGAGCCTCCTCTGCAACCTTGGCCTTGGCCTAAAGATCTTCTTTTTCTCTCCTTTGTCGAACCTTTCCCTCCTCAAGATCATGAATTTTCTGCAAGAGGGCCAACTTCTCCCTCTTTGCATTGGATTTCCATTCATTTTATTTTTGTTGCTGCAAGATGTCTTCCTTTTCCTTATGTTGCCTTGCAAGCTCTTCGGTCTTTGGTATAGCTTCAACCTCTTATTGCTTTGCAAGTGCCTCAGCTTCTGCTTTGGCATCAACCTCCTTCTTCGCATCCTCAAACAATTTCCACTAATCTTTTGGGGTTAGGACATGTTCAGTCCCAACATCTTGAATGTCTTATGCAGATATAGTGATAAGAGGCTCATGGTCTAATTGTGTAGCCTCTGAATCAATGTCAATGTCATGAATCACAACCTCTTTATGTTTATCTTTCTTAGCCTGCTCATGAAGGTTGCCTATAGGTACTTCCCTAGTGGACTCCTCTGGAAGGGAAGGTTGAGATGAAGCTCCTTCTCTAGTAGTAGCAACTTATACACCTTGTGATTCATGAATTTCTTGAGTAGGCATCCCTGGATCAACATATCCTCCAAAGCTAGGGGGAAAGTACTCTAATTGTTCTTTAGGATTTGTCCTCCTCTTTGTTCTTTTGTATCCTTGGGTACTTGTTGATTTCCTCTTCTTTGAAGATTGAGCCTCTGGTTCCTTGATCCTCATAACCACCCATTGAATACTTCTATCCATCATTGTTCTAGCAAGTTATTTGATATCAATGAATTCTTCCTCATCCCAATTTATTGGGTCCAAGCTCTTAGTTCCTATATTCTCAGCTTCATACTTGGGGTCCAAAACTACACCATTATCTGATAGTGTATCAGGAATATCTTCCTTCACCCCATACTCAATCATCTATGGGATGGTAATCCTTTCATAGTTTCTCTTCCACACATCATAATCATCCTGCAAATCAATCCAAAAATCTTCTAACAAGTTAAAATGTTTCTCAAAAATGGTAGGAGCTATTCCATTTATCTTGTGCTTAGGGTCAAAATGCTTCCTTGATGTATACAATCCCAACTTTAAGTATCTTAAATCCTAACACATTTCCTTTGCATCCAAATTGTGAGCACAACACTATTCTCCCAATTTCATGGGGAACTTGTGGCATCTAGGCTTGTGTTTGTTGGAAAATTTTGTGTCAACCCCCATAGCTTGATAAATGAACTCCATAAGCACAATCCTATCACTACAACATCTTGACAGTTGATGAGGATGTCCATCAAAGCCTTCCAACCTAAAATAAGAGAACTTAGGGTATTGGATGTACCAATGTCCCCATTTAGAAAAGAAAGCCATGGCCTCCCTGCTACCCAATATCTCCTATTAACCTGTTGATGATGACATAGAGGAATGCATCATTGACCCTTCTATAGTGCAGCTCTGAGGTTTGCAAGGTGAGTTGATCATAATTCTCCCATGCCTTGTTTTTTCCAAGAGCCTCTCGCAATATGCCTGCTACATTTAATCCAGGGAATATCTCCCTCCTTGCAGCTGAATATATGACATAAGAAGTCATGAAGAAGTTTTTGGTTTGCCGCACTTTGAGCATTTGGTTATGCAAATTTTTTGATAAAGTCATACCCCAATCAAATTGTTTCCTACCATCTAAAATGGTTTGAATGAATGGAAACATCCATTCCTTTAAGTATGATGAGTCCTTCTTTCCAAATACCCTGGAAAGCATCATGATTAAACCATCTATCTCCTTGAAATCCCCTCTCTTGGGCTATTTAGGAACCTTGGTTAAGGACTTCTTCTTAGTTCTTAACCACTTCTTGCTCATGTGGGACCTATTTGCTTTCTTGTCCCTGTTGAACAACTCCAATGCCTCTGCCTTAGTCAATTGCTTGGGATTATTTGGGGTAGGTTCATTAAAAATAAACCTCATCATATGTGGGGGTAGATCAATAATTACATTCCCCTAAAGGTCCATACATTGTCTAGATAAAGGATTGTATGCCCCTATTGCTATGAGTATAAGCTCTAGGCATTGGACTGATAGGGGAAAGAGTGTAACATGTGCTAGCCTAGATTGGGCTATTCTTTCAGTCCTTCCAATTACGTCCTCAGAGAAAGTATCCACAATTAGCTCTTCACAATTGAATGGGCCTAGATTGTTGTCTGTTATGACTACCCATTTTGAATCTAGCTTACTAGCTGTAAGAGTAGCATCTCAGTGTTTGTATCTCAAGGTATAGAGAAATTGTTCCACCTTGATCTTCTTTGGTTTTTCTCCCTTAGAGCTTTCTGCAACTTTCCCTTCTTTCTGTGAGACTTCCCCTGATTCCCCTGACATTGTTTATTCCTACAAGACAAGCTTGGATTAGACCAACATAAGGTATGAAAATAATTATTACAAATGTTATCCTTTCACACTTCTCTATTCTTCTCTAGGAAACCCTCCATACTTAGTGAAATTTTAAACCTTTCGAGAGTGGGACCGAGAGAAAATCAAGAACCAAAGAGGTGAACAAATAACATTAATCAGAGTTGGGACCGGAACCAGATTAGAAACTGAAACTTTTAAAGTTTCAATATACTGTAATGTTCGATGACCCGACCCCACCTAGTTGGTGGAATCGGGTTCGAGATTGGAATCAGATCAGAAAAAATTGGAGGTAGACTCAAGATCAGAATTAGACCATAACCCCATCAAATAATTCAACAGATGAGTTCATCTCCAGCTCCAATTTTGGCATGGATTATCAGAATTAAGCGGATTGTCTTCACCCGCCGACACCAATTTAGACACGAGTAAAAGGACACAGGGGAGGCATAAATCAAGCTCAACTCCGCCTAGAACATTGGGACCGAATCAAGCAAGATAGGGAAAGTACATGAAAAGGGCACAAAACATAAAACCCTAACTCATACGGCTTTTCGAGTCTCATTAAAACTAGGGCATCAAAAACCCTATGACCAAAACCCATGAGATCGACAAAACAAGATCAGAGGGGTCCAAGAAAGGTTTTAAAACAATTGTAAGACACCAAAAACCCTCAAAAAGGAAATCCCTAATCAAAACTAGGGCATGACGAAACGAAAAAATTGCCAAAAACAACGAAAATGACAGGCAAACGAAAAATGGAAAACGGAAGAGGGAACAAAACAAAACAAAGAACAAAAAATGGAAACATCAATAGCATGAAAAGAAACAAGCGAATACTCATAGGAAAAGTCTCATGAACACATGAGGAATAATGAAAAAACAAAACGAATAGGAAAACAAAAAACAGAACGAGAGAAATCCACCTACCTCAGAACGTGGCCAAAAAGGTTGAAATAAATAGGTATCTACTCACGAACGCTCACCCGCAACCAAATCACACTCCTCCTCGAGTTCTCCTAGCTCCTTGTTCGTTAAAACATTTTAAGTAAGTGTAATGAGCCAAATAACCTTGATTAAGGTTTTAAAAAAAACATTTCACACGTGTGTGGAGACTATAATTAATGCATTCAATGCAGTTGGTTAGGGGTGGAATCAAAATTAGAGTCGAGTATACAATCAATGTACGTCAGAGGAAAAATGGGAGCAAAAGCGGAGTGAGGATAGGATTGGGAGCTTTGTGAAAGTTCCACATTTCATTCCGGATTTGACTCTAGTCCCATGGTAGGGAAAGGATGACAAAGAAATGGGGCGGAATTGGAACTGAATCTAGATCCAAAACTTGGAAAAGTTCTAGGTTTGGATCTAGTTCTGGTTCCACTCTCGACAAAGCAAAATAACACCAACAAAGAAAATAAAAATAAAAAATGGAAGCGGGACCAAAGCCCATCCCAAAATAGAATGCAAAACAAGACAAACACAGGACAAACAAACGGGAGCAGGATTGGAATGAAACCCGAACTCAGAAATTTTGTAAAGTTGTGGTTCTAGTTCCTATTCTGGTTCTACTTCCAGCAAAAAGGGAAAGAGAAAAAAAAGACAAGAAAATAAAAACCCAAGGGACAAACCCAAGAGCGCGAGGAAAACAAAATAACAAAGAAAATGACAAGACAAGAGACAGGGCCGAGACTAGAACAAAAACTGGATCAATAATTTTGCAAAAGTTCTAAGTCCAGTTTCGGCCTGCGTTCCAAACCCACAAAAATAAAAGGAACAAGGTCTTAGGAAGAAAAATAACTCCTAAGACACAAACAAAAACACCAAGGGAAAACAAACACAAGGGGGACCCATTATGACCAAAAATAAAAAATGGGGTGGTTATGCAAGGCATAACAAGACATCATCTTGATGTGTATTTAATCAAAATTAAAGCATATATGTCTATTTCAACATCACATCAAATTCAAGCATACATGTCTATTTCAACATCACATCAAATTAAAGCATACATTTCTATTTCAACATCACATCAAATTGTTCCAAGTTAAAACATCATAATATTTCAATCTAAAATTTTCCATGCAAAATTATTAAAGTTTCTTTCACAAGAAAGAAAATGTGGAAAGGAGTGTTCTATTTCTTCCACATCCTCCCAAGTAGCACTATCTTCTAAGTATTGGTCCCATTAGACCTTAAACTGAGCAATATCTCTGCTCTGCAACTTAACGTTGCATCTATTCAAGATTCTAATGTGCTCCACTAGCACCACTCTTGGATCCTGTACCTAGAAGGATTTCCAATCAAGCACATGAGCTACATCGGGATGATATGGCTTAAGCAAAGAAACATGAAACACATTATGAAGTCGAGCCAGAGCAAGTGGTAGAACTAGTCTATAAGCAACTGGGTTAATCACTTCCAATATTTCAAACGGTCCCACATATCTTGGGGCCAACTTGGAAGACTTTCCAAAAGCAATAGAAATTTTATAGGGTTTAACTCGCAAAAAAACTTTATCTTCAGTTGCGAACTGTCTAAGAGTTCGATTCTTGTCGGCATAACTCTTATGTCAGTTTGTTGCCTCCTTTAGTTCGCTCTTAATGACTCTCATTTGTTCTTCCATTTCCTTAAGCATTTCAGGTCCTACTATGATCGTGTCCTCCAATTTATCCCAATTGATGGGAGTACAACACTTTCAGCCATAAAGAGCTTCAAACGGTGCCATGCCTAGGGATGTGTGATAAGAGTTTTAAGAAAACTCTACCAAAGTAAAATATTCTTCCCACTTATACTATTGATCCATGCAATACATTCGAAGGAGGTCTTCGACTACCTGATTCACCCTCTTTGTCTGCCCATCAGTCTAAGGATGATAAGTTGAGCTAAAATTTAGTTTGGTTCCTAATCTAGCATTCAGGGTCATCCAAAATCTTTAGGTCATTTGAGTTTCTCTATAAAAAATGATAGTCTTTGGCACTCCGTGCAAGCAGAAGATCTCCTAGAAAAATTTCTTAGCTAGGGTCAATGATCCATCCTTAAGGTTTCCTGGAATGAAGTGTGCAACCTTCGTCAACTTATCAATTTCGACCAAGCTAACATCATGCTTGTTTTTACTAAACGACAACCCCTGTATGAAATCCATACTGATCACTTTCCATTTATACTCAAGTATGTCATGAGAATATAGTAGCCTAGGTGGATGTGTATGCTCAGCCTTGACTCGCTAGCACTCTAAGCATTTGGCTACATACTCCACTTCATCCTTCTTGAGTTTAGGCCAAAAATATAGAGCCTTCAACTATACAATCATCTTGGATACTCTGGGGTGTCTTGAATAAGGTGCATTATGAACCTCTTCTAAAACTGACTTCCTTAGCTCTCTAGAGTCTGGAATATACATTATTCTCTAGTATCTCAAAATACCATCCAATTCAATCTCATACCCATCAAATTGATGATCTGAAGGATTTACTGCTAGGGTACTCTTCACTCTCTCGTAGTGCTCATCCCTTGGCAGGTACTGAATCACCTATTTTCTCAAGTTAGACCTTGTTGAGATCATGGTTGCTAGATGTCTTCATCTACTAAGAGCATCAACCACTCTATTCTCTTTTCCCTTTATATACTCAGTTTTGAATTCATACTCACTAAGGAATTCCAACCACCTTCTTTGTCGTGCATTAAGGTTTGGTTGAGTAAATTTGTATCACAATCCCAAGTGGTTTTTCTTGAGTTCAAATAGCTTCCCCAAAAGATAATGCCTCCACATCTATAAGGCATGAACTATTGCGACCAATTCTAAATCATGTGGTGTGTAGTTCACCTCATGTTGCTTAAGCTTCCTTGATTCATATGATACCACTTGTCCATCCCACATTAATACTACTCCCAATCCCTCTCTTGAAGCATCTATTATTACTATGAATCTCCCATTAGGATCAGGGATGGTCAACACTAGTGTTGTCGTGAGCCTCTCCTTCAGGAGTTGAAATGCCTGCTCACATTTCTCGGTTTATTCAAATTGTGTTCCCTTTCTTTGGAGTGAGGTGATAGGATATAAAATTTGGGAAAACCCTTGCACAAACTTCCTATAGTATCCTGCGAGGCTCATGAAGCTACAAACTTATGACACATTCTAAGGCACCAACCATTCCACGATTGCCTTGATCTTCTAAAGATCTACAGAAACTCCTTCAACTGAAATGATATGGCCTAGATAGTACACCTTGTCTTGATAGAATGAACACTTGGATAGCTTCCCAAAAAAATTCCTTTCTCTCAGTCACTGTAGAACTATCCTCAAGTGTGTATCATTCTCTTCAATAGACTTTGAGTAAACTAATATTTCATCAATGAAGATAAAAAAAATCATCCAAGCAGTCTTTGAATACACTATTCATGAGGTTCATAAAAGTTGTTGGTGCATTAGTTAAACCAAAAGGTACCATGGTGAACTCGTAATTCCCAAACCAAGTTCAGAAAGTAGTCTGCGGGATATCTTCTTCCTTAATTCTCAACTGATGGCCAGGAGTGGATATCGGTTCTTGATGGTCACCTTGTTCAACATTTGATAGTTTATACATAGACATAAGGTCCCATCCTTCTTTTTCACAAAGATAATTGGTGCTCCCCAAGGAGACACACTGGGTCTTATAATCAATTTTTTATCAATTCCATTAACTAGGCCTTCAACTCATAGAGTTTGGTAGTGGTCATCTGATAGGGTGCCTCAGACTGAGGCTCAACTCCTGGGACAAGTCAATAAAAAATTCAAATTCTCGCTTCAGAGGAAACTCTGTAAGTTCATCAGGGAATACATCTTGGAACTCCTTGAGAATAGGGTAGTCATCTAAATAGGGCTCCTTGTTTTCATAGTTACTGACATGCATACATAAACTACACATCCCTTACGAGCCTTCTTGAGTTGTATCACAAAAATCTATCTAAGCTCAAAGGTTCTTTGAATTCCACAAATCTCGACTGGGTTTCCATAATCATCCAAACAATTGAAGACCTTATCCTCACAGTTCACTATAGCCTTATGCTTAGTTAACCAATTAGTCCCAAAATTATATCATATGAGCCTAAAGATTCCACATACAAGTTGACCTGAGTTTGAAAAGTTGGGAGCTCTAACTCATTGCAAAAGAGACAGGTATCTACGTTACGCTCTGCTTGATTACCATACTAGAATTTCCATGAGATTTCCATGTATCCAGGTCTAATAGGTATCTTGGATATTATTCTAGGGTCTATAAAAAATTTAGTAGCTTTGGTATCAATCAAAATAAAAACAGATTGGCCATAGAGCTTACCCACCAGCTAAGTTGTCAAAGCTTGATACTCTACCTATTTTTTATCCACTATAGTGTGGATCTGGTGATGTTGAATCTAATGATAGCTTCCTTCCTTCCACAACTTTGACTGATAAGGACAATTCAAGGAATAATGATCACCTCCATAGCTATAGCATCAATCACGGGGCCCTTTGTGACCTCCTGGCTTGTCCTCTTTGAAGCCCTTTTTCTTACATATGGTTGTCTTTACCCTTGTTTTTGTTTTCCTTCTTGTTCTTTCCATTGTTCCCATATTCACCCTTCTCATGTGATTCACTTCCCCTCTTGAGATTATGGATCTGATGGCACTTGTCTCCTTTATGAAATTTATTTTTCCCATACCGCAACTTAGGATTTGAATCGTTATGAAGGTTGGATAATTGTTGCAATTTTTGTTCTTTTTTGGTGGATTTTTGGAAGACTTCATTCATGGTAAGAGGATCATGTATTTCCACTTCAACTCCTATGTGGGGTCTTAGTCCCATTCTGAATTTATAGATATAGAAACATTCATCTCCTTGATACTGAGGCACATATTTCAATAGGTTGGTGAAATTTTCCCAATACTAGATCATAGTCATGTTCCTCTGGGTTAGATTATGAAATTTCATCGCTTTCTTGTCAAAGAAAAGCTATGGTAACCATCTCTTCCTAGAATATTGGAGGAAGAGTTCCCAAGTGATCTCAACAGGCTGTAGATTCCTTTCTAACTTCTCGTTATCCCACCAAGTAGTTGCTTCTCCTGAAAGCTTATACGTAGCCCATGCCTCTTTAGTCTAATCAGAAAGGTTACAAAGCCAAAAGTATTTTTTCGTCTTTATAATCCAAGCCTTTGCTTTTGCTCTGATAGTCTTACCATTGAACTTGGACGATGCTAATCTTTTGAGATCTTTCCCAAGCTCATCCTTAATTCATCCTTGTGGACCTACCCCTAGACCACTGTCTCCTTGATTGACTTTTGCATTCCTATGGTCTCGATCCTCGTGTGCCACTCAAACTTCTTGTTCTGTGTGATCCATGTGAGACTCTTGTTGGTTTAGAAGATCTAGAATCTGTTCCAGCCTCTTATTAGGTCCATTTTCGAAACCACCACTACCCACCTCTTGCCTAGTGGTCACCATGTTGACTCACACTTAACTTGCAACACATTCACATTTATCACATCTTAGCACTGGGTTCTATGAATAAACACTCTTATTCTACATCACATAATTTACACATGCATACATTCCTCACTCATAGAAGACATACACATTAATGTATAATAAACATATTTTGGAGTCCTTCGTTTGAACAAACCAAAAATATTATCTGGTTTTATTTATATTAAAGGTGAGTCAATAGACCCTTATTTACAAAAGGCTTCTTGTTACATTATTTCATTTTCTCTTCATTAGAAAGAGGACATTCCTCTGGGTCCTCATTTGAATTTACATCAAGCTTTACAGAAGAGGATGGTTGAGCACGCAAACTCTCCTTTTTCTCTTTAGTCAACAAGGGTGCATTGGTTCTACACCCTAGAGGCCAGTCCCTACTTGCGGAAATCTTTTTGATCTTAGGTGTTCGCTTCTCCTCAATCTTCAAGCCTCTCTCTAGCTTAAGTCGTGTAAGGGCCTGAGCTAGAGTTTCATCATTTAAGTTTTCGGCTTGAACCTTCGCCTTAGATTTTTCTTCCATTATGTAATTATTACGTGAGGTTCTAATGGTTTTCCCTTTTCTTTGTCCTACCTTTGACCTTCCCATACCAACATTCAATCCAGGTTCAGTCAATTCTCAGGACAACTAGATTGGTCAAGGGTCAACTATCCCTAGTCAAAACTATGGTAGACTCAAAATTCCTAGAGTTGAAACTGAACCTCTGATACCAAATGTAATAACCCATCCTAAATTATTACTTATTTAATATTATTGTAGTTGAAATATGAATATATTCAATTTAAAAAGACATAACTAAGTAGCTATAGTCCTTCATAGTAACACATGTCTAATTAAAATGAGTCAAGATTCATATATTCAATTCAAAAGTCAAATTACAATATCAAGTTTCACTTGGCTCATAAGGCCACAAAGTCATTACATTGTACAAATTTTACATTAAGGTACATCAAGTATTACATCAAAGTTACATCATAGAATAAATAGTCTTGTGTACATCCAAAGTTCCTCTTGATGCTCACCTCCACTGGTGGACAAGAACATGGTTGAAGCACTTTACAACCCAGCCACAAAGCTTACGCTTCCCCAAAATTCTTCCAACTTGAAGAATACCCGACCTTGCATGGAAATTTTAGCAAGAGAACAATTCACAAGGTCGAATCTAGTGTGTGCCCATACATCAACATGCAATTTCTATCTACAAGTTAGAAAAGAAAATGCAAGATCTATGCTAGGAATGACATAGAGTGTTATCACAAAGTTCATACATACAAAATGAACTATATTTCTTGGCCAAGCATAAAAATTGTGTTGCAACATCAAGCAATAGGTTTTGGTAAAGCAAACCTATACTCTTTGAACTCCATTTTGGCACCTATCCTGGAAGGTAACTTTCTGCAATATATTTCATAACAGCTATCTACCCTCTAGCAACATCTACCCTGAGGTGCTCTATTCTACTTAGGTATCACTGTTCTATTCAAGTAAAAGAATATTCTTCTCACATATGTCTATGAAAAAGGAAAATCATATTACTATTTCCTCACTAAATAGAAATCAGATACATGATTCAAATGGAACTGTACATTTCAATATGCAGTCATATCATTCACATGACCCATGTTTACTTTCAACATAAAGCATTATCTATTTAAAAATAAATTAAGTAAAAAAAAAAAGAAGTTATGTCACAAGTATGTGTATGTACACAGATGAAGTCTATGTGCATACACATATATGTTCCTACTTAATTTATTGGTTTGTGCATACATTTTGAAATAAACCATTAAATTAGATTGCAATCATTTAATATTATCCCATTTTGGTGTTTCTTTTGTCAGAATTTCTTGAAAATAAAGAATCCAGAATAAAGTTGTATTAACAGTTTCACACACTATTGCTTCTTTTATATTCACACAAGTTGTGATAATCTAACATTATTGTTTGCATATGAACATTCACTATTTTCAACAGAACGATATTGTTTCCAACTAAACAGTTATAAAACAAGTTGTTTCATGTAGAATGTTCACAGTTTATAACTAATCAATGTTGTTTCAACTAAATAGTTTAATGAACAAGATTTTTTTTAGTTACACATACACTTTTACAACATAACGATGTCATTTACATCAGAACATTCATTGTTTACAATAATACAATGTTGTTTCAACTAAATAGTTTAATAAACAAGACTGTTTTCAGCTACACATACACTTTTATAGCATAACAATGTCGTTTACAGCAGAACATTCACTACTTACAATAATCCAATGTTGTTTCCAGATCTAAATAGTTACAATTTATGACAAAACAATGTCATTTCCAACATAACATTCACTATTTACAATAATACAAATGTTGTTTCTAGCTAAATTGTTACAGTTTATGACAAAACAATGTCATTTCTAATAGAACATTCACTGTTTACAATAATACAAATGTTGTTTATAGCTAAAAAATTATAGTTTACGATAAAAAAATGTTGTTTCTAATGGTTTATGGTTGTGACTTCAAGTTCCAATGCCTCATTTTCCAGGCTTTATTATTCTAAACATTTGTGTATAAATTTTCATGTAAGAAATAACTAAAATGAAGTTGTTATCAACTTTTAGAATGAATTTAAAAGTATTGGATGAAATGCTAATTGTTAATCAATAATGTTAAAATGATTGAATCCATGGAATCAATCTTAACTAGGTTCGGGTCAAAACCCTCGTTCATAGTTTACACATATTATACATATGTCGTTCTAAAACGAACCACAGTCATTGATTGTTCTTTAAAAAAAAAGGGTGGTCAAGGGCGTAGCCAATATACCACCCTCGGCTTGGGTGTAATCACCTCCATGGACAACATGGTTGTCGCTCCTATTGAGTGATGGTTCACTATACTACACATGAAAATAAATTTAAGAAATGAATTTCATCATTTGACCTTTATCCTTAATGAACTTGGCAACATAAATAGGGTATCCTCAATCTGCGAGAAGTAACAAAATCCCATATATAGAGCTAGGCGATATGAGCCCATCATCGCCCTCGGTGACAAGGAAAAATAAAAATATTTAAGTTACCCTTCGATGCTAGATTGAGGGTGATGGCATCGGCCCAAATGGGTGTCAATCAAAGAGACAATAATAAGCAAGTAAAATATATTTACATTTCTTTCTATGATAGCTTCAGCCTACCCCATAAAGGGTGGCGACAATATATAATTTACATCACTCCAATCACAGTCCTATTGGGTTTCCCTGATAGCCTGTGATGGGCTTAACAATAAAAAAACATGCATGTAGCAGAAACAAAGGGTCGGTGTTATCAAATCTTACAAGGTAATATACATAGTCGGCTCTTCCAAGCTGTAGGCTCTACAAGCCTAGGCAGATCCAAGTGTAGAGAAAGAAACAACAAAGCCATAGATAATACAAGTTTAACTCGAATAGTTTGCATAAGAGTTTGATGGTCTAACAATATTCAATCAATAGAATCGATAATGCAACGATTCGGTTTGAGCATGAAAATAAAGATGAAAAGTATAAAATCAAACAAAAAGCAACATTTTAATAGAAAAATCACCGATTATCCCTGCAACTAGGAATCCCCTTCGGCTTTTTCCCACAATGCTTCATTCCACACCAGTTGATTGTCGGTTGGAGCCAATATCCTCCTTTAAAATAGCATCTTTCTACATTTTTCTACACCTCCACTAAGAGGTTGTTTCAAAATGATAATGGGCATTAATGATATTTCTGCCCCATTCTAAATTCAAATTTTTCCATACTGTCGATGGAAGACCATGTCCTTCATGGGATTTTCTCATCATATCGATTTAAATTTCATCTATTCGATAATGATAATTATCGGTTTCAATTTCACTATATATATATATATTCAAATTTGATCACACATATGTATGTTTTCCCCACACACACACACACACACATATAAATACATATATATATGTATTTATATATGTGCACACACACATATAGATATATATGTATATGTATATGCATATATATATAGACATATTTGTATTCACATATTAATGTTTTCATGTGCATATCTATCATTTATATAAAAATGATCTTTCATTTTCATTTCAACAATGATATAAAATGCATAAAAATATATTCACACATTAATTCACATACCAAATCTCACTTTCGTTTTCCTCTAAATTCAAAACACAAGCTCAAGATTGACTTTTTAAATATAAGTTTCCACATAATTTCGTTTCACAATTGCATCTTTTCAATCATTGAATCATTTCAATCATCTTAATGTAATTCCTATATAAATTTTTAAATGCAGATATCATGTCATTTTGTGGTGTGTGCACCCAGATTCCATCGAGCTTACTATTCGATTCGGCTAAACAATCCTACTTCAACTGTGTTCTTGTCCTTAAAACCTATCACCCTGCAACTACACACACTTGCACTTGCAACATTTATTTGTAATGTTCAATTCTCGATAACATAAAAGATAATTTTAAAAAGATCATATAGTCAACATTAGTCAACTTCTTTCAATCTATTTCAAAATTTTCAAAATTCTCATTTAACATATTGAATTTCTTCCAGATTTCAATTTACCATATTATAATTAATATGCAATAAAATTGGGTTATGACATTTGAGAGATGGGCCTTAAGACAAGATTTAGTCTGGGTTTAACTACCAAATTTCATTAGAATCAGTATAGGAGCACGTGACCAACTCCAATAGTTACATTTTTACATTCATGAGATCCCAAGCATATTTGGCATATACTTTAATTATGCTTATGGATGTAAAATTATTTTATACAACCTAGTTTAATCAAGTGTTTAGTTTTAAAAATTTCATGGCCTTAGACTCATGGGCTCAATGGATGGAAGAGTCCTACAAAACATTACATAATTGTAAGTTAGTTGTAGAATCCTAAGGTTGTATTTCTACAATATTTCAAAGTGGACATCTATTGGATTAGGGTTAATTTTAATACAAACACATGGCACACACCCAATTGTTAGGCTTTTCGACTCTCAACATCTTAGACATAAACATATTATCAATCCTAATTTATATGGGAACTTGATTTTGGAACTTAAACGATTTATCTCTAGAGTTCCACACACCTAAGTCATCTACTAACTTCAACTAATTATATAATATATAGTGTTGTCTTATTATTATATTATATTATATAAATATTATTATATATTTTTATATTATATAATATTTATATAATATAATATAATATATTATTATAGATTATACTACTAATCTATATATAATATAATTATTCTAGATTACATATATAATTATTATATATTATACTATATATTGTATTATTTATATATAGATTAGTAGTATAATCTATAATAATATATAATAGAATATAATATATAAATAATATATATAGTATAATTTATAATAATATATTATATAAAGCTAAAGACAAATATTTTTTCAGCCTTTCAAACAAAAATATTTGAACTCTTAATAATTGCATAAATCTTGGAAATATTTTTGCAATTTAAAAACTACAACTAAAACAAAAACAAAACAAACAAAAAGGGAGAACATATTAAGAGGGCTCCACATGAGCCATACTAAACGATCAATGCTTAGTGTGTGTTGTTTAAGGTCAGCCTTGCACCGACATTGTATGGACCATTAAGCAGTAATTGCTTATACTGGCCCTTATGGATTTTTGTTGATTTTTGCTTTTTTTACATTGTCGCATCTTCATCCATCTCCATTGTCTTCATCACACATCCTAATTATTTAATTCTATAGTGTAAAATCCCCATCTCAGACACAACAATTTTTAATTTTTTTTACAACAATGCACAACTACCAACTTAACCAACCAAGCATATTCCATATAAATTAGAAGTGTTAATTTCAATAGCTTTACATTCACCATGGTGAACAGAAATCAACACTAATACTTATATGCTTACACTCAAACATGTGGAAAGGTCCCAAGGACAAGGTCTTTCCTATACCTACAACCTAAGCCTCGAGGGTTCATGATGACCCTACCTACATGTATCCCCTTGTGGGAAATCAGAGGCTTCATAGTTCGCCCCACAATGACAAAGGGAGTTCAATCTCTCCTCTTGTATGAGATCTATTATCTCACCTTAAAAGCCATAACTATTAATTTTTTACGTGTAAGCTATCAACATAGTCCTTTATAATATAATGCTAATAATCATGCCATTATGTGTTAGGTCCATACCAAACACTACCAAACCTTAGTGTACACAAACATTCACAATATTCACAAGGGGCATATTATACCATAATCCCAAATATCATACACAATGTAAGTCACAAGCATACCCCCATATACACAAGTTGACTAGCTCATATACATCACTAGTATAATAATGACTGGATCTTACACAAATCATAAGTATAATGGTGATTAACTCATATGTACATCACAAGTACAACAATGATTGTCTCATATGCATATCACATTTGCATTAGTAACTGACTCCAACATACATCACATATACACAATGATGAGCTCCACCAAACACACAAATAGGAAATAACGAATGCCAACATACATCACAAATATATAGTGATGAGCACCAACATGCATCACATACACATAGTGACAAGATCCAATATACATCGCATACACATAGTGACGAGATCAAATATACATAACATCCACAATGGTTGATTAACACATCACAATGGCTAACATATGCCCATAATGCATCCCAGATAGAAAACATATCAGTGCATTGTGCACTACACTATGGGTCATATCCTTTCTTCTGGTCTTCTACACCATTGGAAAAATGGGAAGAGGATTTAGTGCATCCCATACTACACCGCGGGTCCATCCTCAACCACACAAGGCTAAGTATGTACAGTCTAACAACTGGGAAGGGGATTCGGTGCATCCCATACTACACTGTGGGTCCATCCACCATCCCAAGGGTTTCCCCAAGTAGTGAACCTAACAAACCCGATGCATTTGTACTTCAATCGCCTATAGGCCACCGAAAACAAGCCTATCTACCTAGGAAGAAGTAGTTGGACCAACATATACCATCTTGTGACCTTAGTGATATTATCGGCTATCTTCTTCACAATCCCAGGTAACACTTTGCATCGGTCAATTTCATTCTTATAAGTGAGAACCAATGAACCTTCTCAATATGTTGTTAGACTCAGATTACCATTACCCAAATAGATAGGTCCCTACCCGTGCAACCGCTATGGCTGTATCATAACTAGGGTACAGCCTAATACCTTCACCTCTGTGAACCAAGCGAAAGTTGACAAATCCCTAGCAACATAGCTCAGACATTGATCATTGGCAAGGCCCAATGACTGCTTGTCACTGCTCAAATATCTCAGAGGTTTAAACTCTTGTGTGGGTCATACATAACATGAATGACAAATCACAATCAATAGATACATAGGCCTATACATAAAGGACTCTACATATGGAGTCAATTTTCTTAACACATACAAGTTACATGGAACCAACATGAGATGGAATTTACACATATTCAAATACCAATTATAAAGTTGTTAAATATGTTACTTCATTTAAATTAGTATTCAATGCATATTGTGTATTAAATATAAGTTATTAAATTCCCTTAACGTGATCATTACCCGATACCCATTTTTGCCTCAAACTAAAGCTTACATAGGAGGAAAGGTTAAACCATGTAGGAACAATCCCAACATCTGGTAGTTATCCCCCCCTAGACCCTCCCCCTACTGACTTGAGGCCACAAGGACATCTTTCGCCCAAGGACAGCCTATGTTTCTTCTTCCAAATAGATCAAAGTCACACGTATTTCTCCTTACAAGATCTCTCAAGGATACCTACGCACTGGTCATGATACTTCCATCCACACATGCAAAATCTTAATTTAAACCTTACCATGGTTATCATTCCTCATTCAATGCGAGCATCCCTAATCCCTTACAATTACTTATCGAGGATATCATTCAACATTTGGTACCTTGATAATTTATACTATAAGGTTTTGTTTAAGATTAGAATGTGATAACTGACAACGTGATTTAGTAATCTTATATATCGCAAGTGTTGGTTTTGATACCTTGAATCTCTTCATTATACTAACAATAAACCTCTTAAACATTCATGTATGAGAATATCCCAAAAGAATAAATATAACCATAAATTTCCTAGTACTAAGGGGGGAAATACTCAAGATCTAATCACAATATGATATTGTATTGATATGGTCACTCATCAATGTCATTTTAATTAAAACATCTTCCCTCTATAAGGCCATACAAACATTATTAAAACTTTGAAAGACATAACACCATGGTTATACATTTTCTCTAAGCCGAGTCAACACACAAGTCAACTCTAGATGTGTGTTGACAACGCTATATCCATTGGTTCAACATATGAAGATATACTTCCAATAATAACATAATCTCAATCTTTTTACCTTTTGAAGAAACCCCATACTTCTAAATTAGTCATATTCACAAAATATTACATTCACTCTTGCAACATATAACTAACCTTATTGGTAAGCAATAAGATACCAAAAGATGATATATAGTGTGAATTACACATAGTTTATCTCTTCACTAAATCTTAACGACACCATCAAATTAAATGATAATTATCTTTCGATTGATAGGTACCAATACCCTTACCTAATACCAACTCATTGTCTTTCTCTAACCCATGTTATAATTCCCATATGGGGTTCTTATACTTGAAAAAGTCAATAGACATTATACAATCATATAAATGTCCTACCCTTGAATCTTAAAGTGGGTTACCAATAGTATTAATTTGCAGAATTAAGAATTTTCACATTGTATTGTGGTTCTAGTGCCATTAAATGAAGCCTTATCATTTATATTATTATGCAACCATAAATTAAAGCTCTCATCATATCTCTAATTTACTTTAAGGGTTATATACATGTTTATATTCAAATTTCTTTTACCAACTTCCACTTATTTCTCATTAATATGGTCATGTTGCTCTCAATGGAGGTTTACAACTCATATTACAATGTCCCTTGAAACCATCATTAGTGATATTTCAAATTAAGAGAGCTTAGTCAATCATTAAGAAATACTGATGCAACTCCCTACATTTATGTTCATATCCATCCATATTTATACATGAGGAAGATTCTTAATATCCTTATTATCCCATCATTCAAAGTAGCATGGACATGATCAACCCCTAAAGAAATAAAAGCTACCCAAATACATAATACAAAGTAAAGATATGCACAAAGCAACTCGGTTGTCTAACCAAATATCTTAATGGAGATAAAGCATATCTTGGCACATGAATCGTAGACAAAAACCTTAATAAATGTGAAACATTAATACCTTCCCCATTTCTCACATAAAACAAAATCAACTATATCAAATTTATTTCAGCTGCAGCCGATATTGCAAAAATAAATGCTAATTCAAGATAGTAATAGTGAAGAAGTATACTCATCTTTGAGGGATCTGACATTGATGTACTTCTGAAGTAGATATTGAAGTCTACCCTCATTGTCTAGTGTGTCACTACTCCTTTAGCTCCCATTTTATGGTACCTCTGCGTCTAAAATTCCTCTATCCTTTATGCTTTGGTGGACATCCATACCCTTTGCTAGATCCACCAGACGTCTTCTTTCTCCTTTTCAAGAGATCATGTAGAGATGGCTCCATTCAACGTAGACAAGGAGGATGATGTGAAAGATTGTGGAGTTCTTTTTTTTTTGGTTTACCTTCCAACTCATCGTGTCTTGTTCTTCCACCTTTTCACATGTTTTCCTCCTTTCCTTGCAGTTGTTTGCTCTTTCTCTCTCTCATGCAATTCAACTCCACCCCTCCTCATTTTTTCTTTCTTCCTCATGTATTTTCTCTATCTGTGTTACATTTTTCCACACCATAATATGCCTTATTTTCCTTCCAACCAACTCCACCCCTCATTTTTTCCTCCTTTCCTTGCAGTTGTTTGCTCTTTCACTCTCTCATGCAATTCAACTCCACCCCTCCTTGTGTTTTCTTTCTTCCTCGTGTATTTTCTCTATCTGCGTTACATTTTTCCACACATAATATGCCTTATTTTCCTTCTAACCAACTCCACCCCTCATGTTTTCTTTCTTCCTCGTGTATTTTCTCTATTTGTGTTACCTTTTTCCATGCCATAATATGCCTTATTTTCCTTCCAACGAAACCTATTTTTTTTCTAAAACTTTTTCAAAGAATATGTTTTCTTCTATCCTATGTGATGTTATTAGCTCACACCATTCCTATCATCTTTTCCTCTCCATTCCTACCTCATGCAATTCTTCTGCCACATCTCACATTTTTCTCACCTCTTTGTATATTTTCCACTCCATTTTGTTAAAGCTCTTTTTCCTCACCTTACTCTGCATTCCTCCATCTTATCTCCCACGCATTTCTTTCTTCCTTCACTTTGATGAATTTTCATAGACTATTCAAGGCTTTCCTCCTACTTCAAGCGAGGATAATGCTGGCTATTATTATGGAATGTCGCTTTTTACACCTGCCCCTTTTTTTTCTTGAAAGTTATAGAGCCTTTTTAAGAAATCCATTTCATGCATATCTATCCTTGTTTTCCAGTTTGTAATACTGGGTGGAATGTCATCATGCCATTCCTCTTATTAATTCTAATTTAATGCACTTGAATCATTTTTTATTGAAGGGGGATTCACGAATATAATATGTAGCTTTATCCATTATCTAAAAATTTATTATTGATAAGGAGGATAGCCATGCCCTTTGACTGCGTTGCTCCTCCACAACACACCTGCACCATTCCTATTAAATGCACTTTGTTCCCTACCTTAAAATTAAGGAAATTTCCTTCATTAATTTTTATACATCGATTAGCAATTCCCACGTGCAATGGTCCTCTTGACCGGGATGTGACATATAGTATGAGAGCCATGACATCAGCTTCCTTCTCTGAAATCTCCACTATGCTTCCATAGTTAAAAGTGATATGTTCATAGAAAATATTCTTTCTGACAATAAAAGTTTTTATGTTGTGTAGATATGTGGAAGAATCATGGAACCCTCTATTCAACCTACCATGACAAGAAGAGAGTAACTAAGTGCTTCATCATGAATATTTTAAAACATACAACTCTTATACTATACTTAATGAAAAATCATATCACTCAAAAAATACAAATTACTTAACAATAAATCTGCTCACAAAGTGAGAGCGAAGAGAAAAACTAAGAATCAAAATCTGTACATTCAACTGTATAAATCTTTGTTACAAATGACAATATATAAAAATTTTAAACAGCAGCACTCTAAGGCTATGATTATTGCAAAAACTACATGTTAACATATGCATGCTAAAACTGAACATAACAGAAAGATGCCAATGCATCATGAGCTAAAACAAAACTAAAATAGGACTGTTAATTGAAGCTATCGCTTGAAGATAAGCAAACGGTGGAACTGGAACTAAGTGTTGATCATTGGCGGTGGAACTGGAGATGGAGCATCGTCGTGAATGCATGACTGCATGTCTTCAATCTCCCCATATGTGAACAATGGGAATGAGCCCCAATTGATTCTTCAAAGCAATAAAACTGGCTATAGGTAGTGCTTTAGTAACAATATCAGCAACTTGCTCAGCTGTAGGGAAAAACTGTAATTCCACTGTCCCATCTTGAACTAAGTCACGAATGAAGTGATGTCTAATCTCAATGTGTTTCGATCTAGCATGAAACACTAAATTTTTGGTCATTGCAATGGTACTGTTGTTATCACAGTAAATAGTGGTTGGATGTTCCTAAACCAATTGCAAATTTTCCAAAATCCGTTGAATCCATATGACTTGACAATTGGCTACTGTTGTTGTAGTATACTCTGCTTCTGTGGAAGAGAGAGCCACAATTGCTTGCTTTTTACTACTCCATGAGACAACTCCAAAACCAAGTGAGAAAATATAACCAAATGTTGATTTTCTATCATCCACTGAACCAACCCAATCAAAATCTATGTAACCAACTAGCTCAAACTTATGTGTGGGAGAACATTGAATGCCAAAATTGTGTGTACCACTCACATACTTTAAGATTCTTTTTGCGGCACATCAATGAGACTCATGTGGATCATGCATGAACCGAGAGATGAGGCTCACGTCATACATAATATTAGGTCTCGTTGTAGTGAGGTACATGAGGCTCCCAACCAAACTTCTATATAAAGTAGCATCCATTTTGAAACTTGCATCTTCCTTGGTTAATTTTTCACCAAGGGCTATAGGAGTTGCAACTGCAGTGCATGACATCATTCTAAACCGCTTCAATAAATCAGCCACATACTTGGTTTGAGAAATGGATATACCTTCAGATTGTCGTTGTACCTCCACTCCAAGAAAATAATGCATGAGTCCCAGATTTGACATATCAAATTTTTGTTTCATTTCTGCTTGAAATTTCTCCATGAGAGATGGGCTATTACCTATATAAATGAGATCATCAACATAAAGGAAAAAAATGAGACTATCATTACCAGTATGTTGGATATATAGGGTTGGCTCGGAGGGACTTCGAATGAATCCCTTCTTCAAGAAATAACTATCAATCCTTGCATACCAGGCACGAGGTGCTTGCTTCAACCCATAGAGAGTTTTTTTTAACTTGTAAACCAAATGTTCCCTTCCTTGAATTTCATAACCAATAGGTTGTTCCACATAGATTTCCTCATCAATATAACAATTTAGGAAGGCTGATTTTATATCCATCTGATAGACTGGCCACTTGTGTTGTGCAACAGTAGCCAATATAAGCCTTATTGTATCAAATCTTGCAACTGGAGCGAAAGTCTCTGAATAATCTACTCCAGGAATTTGTGCAAATACCTTGGCAACTAATCTTGCCTTGTGTCTATTCACGTAACCATCAACATAATATTTCACCTTATAAATCCATTTGACACCAATCACATGTTTGTCTTTAAGAAGTTGCACTAATTCCCATGTATTGTTTTTATCAATTGCATGCATCTCTTCATTCATAGCATCAATTCATACTTTTTCTTTCATGGCTTCTTCATACATAGAAGGTTCAACTTGAATGGTACCAAACAAAACAAAATTGGAAACTGGATTCACATTAGAACTCCTTTGATAAATTTCATTTAAACTTCATAACTTTCATGAAGAACTTGGACTTGATTGTGAACTAGAACTATCACTTGAAGAGGAACTTGGAGAACTTGGTGAGCTTGGGCTTGAACTTCCACTTGAGCTTGTGGGGAGAGGAGGAATTTGATCATCTTCAATACCCATGATTATTGGTGTAGTGTGTTGAACTACTTTTTGCCATTGCCATACTCCCCCTTCATCAAAAACCACATCCCGACTAATAATCTATTTCTTTGTGTCAGGGTTATAGAATTTATACCGTTTTGTGGAATCAGAATAGCCCACAAAGATACAAAGTTGGTATTTTGCATCCAACTTCTTCCGCTTCTGAATTGGAACATGAACATATGCGGGGCAACCAAATACACAAAAGTGAGCTACTAAGGGATTGTGTCCACTCCAAGCTTCCTTTGGAGTGATATTCTGAAGCAATCTTGTTGGGCTTCGATTCAAAATATAAACCGTGGTTGCTACTGCAACTCCCTAATAGCAATTAGGAAGGTTTTTGGACTGCATCATACTTCGTGCCATCTCCATATTGGTATGGTTCTTTCTTTCAACAATACCCTTTTTTTGGGGAGTATAAGCTGCCGTGAGTTGTCTTTGGATACCATGAGTGTTTCAAAAATCAGCAAACTCTTTAGAAGTGAATTCTTCCCCTCTATATGTTCTGAGTATTTTTAGAGAATACTCACTTTGTTTTTATGTCGTAGCCTTAAAGTGCTTGAAGCATTCAAGTGCCTCATATTTTTGCTTAAGAAAATAAACCCATGTGTGGTGTGAGAAATCATCAATAAATGTCAAAAAGTAAATATTCTTACCCAATGATTCCTCTTGCATGTCACCACAAATGTCACTATGCACAAGCTCTAGAGGAGATTTTTCCCTCCATGATTTGTTCACCGGAAAACTGTCTCAATGCTGCTTGCCAAGTGCACACCCTGAACAAACTTCTTATTTTACCTGAATTACAGGGAGTCCTCTCACCATGCCTTTCTTATGAAGTAAACTCAATCCTTGAAAATTCAAATGGCCATACCATTGATGCCATAACCACGAACCATCTGTGGTTGCCTTGAGGGCATGCATCTTAGCAGATGCCAATGTGAGAGGAAATAATTTATTCTCTCTCATACAAGCCTTTGCTACAAGATGATGGTTAGTTGATTTATCAAATACTTTGCAACAATTATCTTCAAATACAACCTTGTAATTCTTTGCTACAAGCTATCCAATACTTAAAAGATCATGTTGTAACTTGGGCAAGTGCAAAATGTCATGAATAAAAGTAGTGTCTCCTTGCTTAGTTTTCACTACAAGGGTACCTTTTCCTATTACTTCAACCTCTTTATCATCACCAAATTTTACTTCACTCCTAACAGATTCATCTAATTTGATCAGATTTACCTGTCATGTGATTTGAGCAACCACTATCCAAGAACCAAACATCTTTCTAAGGTTCTTTTTCCAAATTGCAAGTGAAGAATGTAGAGTGTTTTGCTTCTTCAAAAGACTCTTCAGTATAGTTGGCTCTTGACTTATTCAAGTCAGATTTTTTCTTTCTATATTCAGATTCATAGTGTCCATTCCTTTCATAATATCGGCACTAGATGCTTCTACGATCCACAGAGCTTCCTCTTCCTCTGTTATTTCCTCTTCCTCTACCACGTCCTCTAGATGTAGAGACTCCCCTTGTTTAATTAAGAAGGGGTTGTAGATTTTTCTTCAATTCTTACAGTAGAATGGAAGGCTTGAACTAGGTTCTTTGTAGAACATTGCATACGCTTTTCATGAGATTGCAAAGAACCTATCAACTCTGCAACTTTGAATGAGGTTAGATCTTTACTTTCTTCAATGGCTATCACCACTGGATCAAATTTTGGAGGAAGGGATCTCAAATTTTTTTCTACAATTTGGGATCTCAAAAAACATTCTACAATTTTTTGCTCTATAACACTTTCCCCTTGAGTGTTTAGATGATTTATAGTACTTTGAGCCCTAGTAATAATATCTTGAATAAACTCAGCTTCTTTCATCCTTAAATTTTCAAAATCTATTCAAAAGGTTTGAAGTCTTACCAATCTTATTTTGTCAAATCCTTGGTATGCAATTTGTAGGATCTCCCATGCATCATTTGACTTTGTCATCTTGGCTATATGAGGAAAAACACAAAGACATCCTTCTTTTTGTCCTCTTTCAACTAAGTTTTGCGGTGATTTTTGTAGTTAAAGCATTTTAATGCATTTTTGATGTCTTGATTCTATGTATCCTCCTTCTACTACTAATTGGTAATTAATTTCTCCTGTAGCAGAAGCTTCATCCACCGCCCTCCACCGACTTGCAGACAATCTTCTACGCATGTGCTAGAAAGCTCTGCCACCTATAATCACCAACCTAATTAAATGCAAAGTCTAGAGAATTCGATGTAAGAAGAGTCTTGAAAGATGGCTGTCGGTGATAGAAGAGTCTAGAAAGAAATGTAAAAAACAACTTCTAGAAATCTCTGTAAACTCCCGAGCCCTCTATAAAAAGAGGTGGTTGTAAACAATTCAAACAAGCAATACAGAAGTGTGCAGCAGCACGTAAAAGATTTAAGTATTTGTGTTTATAAGTTTGTGTTGTATAATTTATGTGTGTTTGTCCATGTCCATCCACCTCCTACAAGTGGTATCAGAGTCGATGGTGATGGGGCTAGCAGATTGATCATGGGTTCGCGAGAATAAGAGACGGTGAGCAGAAGGTGCCAAAAGTTGCTATTTGTTGTGAAAATTGATCCACTGATTTGTTGAAGACAATGAATCCTCATCGAAGTCTGATTTGAGCCTGCAGCCACCTCAGAAAAGGAATCGCAGCTTGGGAAGGATGAGAGTGGATTGAAGTTTTGAACATCTTGAAGGAAGTTGCTGTTGTTTTTTGAAGACAAATTTTAGCTGCTGTGTGAAGGAATATGAAAGCTGGAGTCACCATGGTTGAATCGAGCAATGGAGGGAAGTTTTCTGAACACCAGCCTGTAAGAGAGTTTGACTGTAAGCTGTATAATGTTAGTTATGCATAATAGGAGAAATTGGTTAAGTAAAGCTCTTTGGTTGGTTATATTGAGGAATTTTATAGAGAGATATTAAAATATGTGGTTCTAGTTCATAATGGCTGATGGTTACATATTCTACTGGTGTATATGATGGTTGGCTTGCAAATTTAAAAGTCTAGAATTAAAAATTAAAATAAGTGTAAAGAATATTTTTTTTAAGTTATGGAATATCATAAAAGGAGTGTGAAAAGTGTAAAGAGTTGCAGGTGTTCAAGACAAGACTTAAAATAGTCAAATTAGTCAAAGGAACATATTATAAATATTGAAGGAAATTATCAAAAGGATACAGTAGTAGTTGTTGTTGAAGGAGGAACAATCACAACAGTAAAGAAGATATTGGAAGGCATATATTCAAGTTGTGTAGAGTGTTGAAGAAAATAGTACAAAGATTTCACAGAGTTGTGTAGCAATTGGTAAGACAAGATATAGATTTCCAAGCAAGAACCGAATTGTCAAATCACAGATTGAAGGAATCACAGTCAACTATCAAGGTAAGGTGTATTTGTTTCAATGGGAAAAATTGGAAAAAGAGTTAAAAAAGAGAATGAAAATTTGGTGGTTGAAAAAAATTTCTTGGAAGAAGAATTAGCGAGGTTTAGAGAACAATTGGATATTGTTAAAAATAATAATAGATTCTATTTTGAAATTAATAAAGAGATGCAGAAAGAAAAGTGTAAACTTTTAGATGAAAATTATAATCTTGAAAAGGAATTGGAAGAAGTTAAAGATAAAAGTGAAAAGTTAGAAGAAAAGTTAAAATTATTTGATGAGGTTAAAAAGAGGAATGAAGAGTTAGAGGAAAAGTTAAGATTGTTTGAGGAGATCAAGAAAAAGAATGAAGAATTGGAACAAAGAGTGAAATTGGTTGATGATTTAGAAGAGAAATTAAAGAAATTAGAAGAAGCAAACAGTTTAAAAATGAAGGAGATTATAAAATTGAATGAATGTTTGAAGTCAAAATTGGTTCATGATGTTGCATGTAGTACAGATGACTTGAATATTTCATTTGATAAGTGTGTTTTTGTTGAAATTTTTTTTGATAAAAATTGTCAAAATGATAATGTTAGACGTAATGGCAATACTAACAATGTTGGTTTAAAGATCATGGAAAGAATGGGATACAAAGGTAAAGGTTTAGAAAGGTATGATCAAGGGATAAGAGAGCCCATTAAGCCAATAATGAGGCCAAAGCATGAAGGTCTTGGATATGTGACAGGTAAAAGAAATAATACAGGTGTAACCAAATTTGTGAAAGAAATGGAATGTGTGCAATGTTGTCATTGTAACAGGAAAGGGCATACAAAGGATAGATGTTGGGACTTACATCTTTGCAGTATTTGTGGTTTGAAGAGTCATTCAGAAAAAAACATGTTGGAATAGGCAGTGCAAGAAAGATTCTATGGCAGATTGCATGAAAATGGATTGTGGATGGGTTTATGGATCGAGTTGGCAGAAAATTATAGGTATGCTTAAAAATTGGTTCAAGTATAAAAGTTATCACATAAAACTTGATAGCAATCATGGCAAGTTTGAAGCAACAACAAATACTTTTGGCAAGGCATCTATAGATGGCAAATTTTCAAGAAGTTGTAGATTGAAGGTTTGAGAGACTACTGCAGAAGTTGGACAAAGACAAAGGCATCGTCAGGCATGAAGATCATCAAGATGGCAAAGAAAGGATTCGAGAAGTCTAAAGACTTGGTTTCAAACATAAGACAAAGAAGAGAAAGAATGACCGCAGTCAATGGCAAATGAACAACAAAGGAATTGGAGAATGCTGCAACATTCAACAAGAGAATGGCATTAGAATTGAGAGTTGTTTGAAGCTATGGAAGAAAAGAATTTGAGGAAGTCCGCAGACTTCGTTAGAGACAAAGGAAAATAATGTGCAAAGAATGGTGTTTTATTGACACAATTAATGATTGTAAATGGGTACCTAACAAGGCTTTAAGCCGGGACCCATCTTTAGTAGATTATGGCATGTGTAATTGATTTGTGGTAGAAATTAAGGGGGAGAATTGTAGGAATTAATTTCTACCATGAGTAGAAGCTTCATCCATAAGCCCTCCGCAGGCGAGACAATCTTCTATGCATGTGCTAGAAAGCTCTGCCGCCTATAATCACCAACCTCATTAAATGCAAAGTCTAGAGAATTCGATGTAAGAAGAGTCTATAAAGATGGCTGTCGGTGATAGAAGAGTCTAGAAAGAAATGTAAAAAAACTTCTAGAAATCTCTATAAACTCCTGAGCCCTCTATAAAAAGAGGTGGTTGTAAACAATTCAAACAAGCAATACAGAAGTGTGCAGCAGCACGTAAAAGATTTAAGTATTTGTGTTTATAAGTTTGTGCTGTATAATTTCTGTGTGTTTGTCCATGTCCATCCACTACACTAATTCCCAAAGATCCTGTGTATCCTCTTTCTACTAATTCCCATAGATCTTGGAATAATAGTAGGGTCTTCATCTTTATACTCCAATGGTCATAGTTGTCTCCAGTAAACAGTGGAAGCTGAAATGGAAAACTACCAGAATTTGTCATTCTAATATTTCTTGGAGAGAACCGTCCGTCAAACTGCAGCTGCCTGCAAAAAAAAAAAAATCTGTACCTTGCTCTAATACCAATTGAAGATTTTAAAACATACAGCTCTTATGCTATACTTAATGAAAAATCAGACAATTGACAATAAGTCTGTTCACAAAGTGAGAGCGAATAGAATAACTAAGAATCAAAATCTGTATATTCAACTGTATAAAACTCTGTTACAAATGACAGTACATATAAAGTTTAAACAGCAGCACTCTAAGGCTGCGATTATTGCAAAAACTACAGGTTAACATATGCATGCTGAAACTGAACATATCAGAAAGATGCCAATGCATCGTGAGCTAAAACAAAACTAAAACAGGACTGCTAACTGAAGCTATCGCTTGAAGATAAGCAAACGGTGGAACTGGAACTAAGTGTTGATCATTGGCGGTGGAACTAAGGCGGTGGAACTGGAGATGGAGCACCGTCGTGAATGCATGACTGCATGTCTTCACATCAAGCATGGTGTGCAGAAGGCACTGTCTTGTATTGGATATGCACCTGATGAGGACTCAGTAAAATCTCGGTGTTATGATGTGGAGATTAACAAGCTTCTTAGAAGAGTAGAAATGTATATCTCCTTCCTCCAAGGTTTGAATCTTGACAAACATCAGATCCAAATCAGGTAGCAGCTTCTTTACAAAGAAAAAGCAACATGCATAGTCTTAAGCGATTAACTTATCTACAGATATACATGGTCATAAATTCTGATGTATAATACTGTTTACATTTTGACAGACCTAGGTAGAGGATTTTGGTAGAATTCTCCACAAAATATAATGTGGATGATATAAAACTTGTTGCGACCAAGGCCCGCTGCCAGGTGCATAGATGTTGGGGAGACAACGTATATTACACCTGTCAAATATTCCTGCAAGTCATGCTTTGGTGAAATGCTGGAGGGACACTGATAGACTGTTTGCAGGCATCATGGATTGGAACTCCAAACCAATTGATAAACAAATGGTTGTGAATGATTAGAAGGGAAGGGGAAGAGGCAATAATTTAACTAAAATGTAGCCAGCTACCAAAATATGAACTTCCATGAGACCACATGAAGGATTAAATAATATACATCAGAAAGGAAGCCATCTAAACTATTGCTATAAAAGGAGTCGCATCTCTTTTACAAAATACAGAAATGAATATGGAGGAGCAAATTGTGTTAAATGGGCTGAGAAAACAGCAGAAGGAGATTCATTTTAGTTTGCTGTATGACAGTCATGGCTCACAGATATACGAAGAGATTACATGTCTCCAAGAGTATTATTTGTTCAATGCAGAAGTCCAGCTGTTTAAAGACAAGGCAGCGGAGATAGCGGAGGCCATTACCCCTGGAAGTTTGTTTGTTGAATTGGGTTGTGGTAATGCTCGTAAGACTGCTCCTCTACTCTCTGCTATTCAACACGTTCATGGAAGGTGATGACATTTTTTCCAGGTTTTGTTTTCGTTTCTAAATTGTTTTTAGTCAATCAACGTATATGGTTTATGTTTTTACCTTTTATGGGCAAGTAAAGTATGGGTTTTTGTTTTACCTTTTATGGGCAAATAAAGTACGTGTTTCTGCTCCAGTGAATAAAATAAATAGGTACTCCTTTGTTTCACTTTTGTGGTCAAGTGATACACTTGGATTCTGCATTTTTGGTCCTGTCTTTGAAGTTTTTCTTGGTTTTGTGGTTCATACAACAGATGCAGGTATGTGGGAATTGATGTCTCCGAAAGTGCGCTGAAGGAAGCTAGAAGAAACCTGGCAGATGTAGCAGAAGTGAAACCTGATGCCATAGAGTTGATACATGCAGATTTTATCAAGGGATTGCTCAAGGTGAAAAGCTGTTATCCTGAACAGCAACTCTGCATTGCATGGCTTGGAAGCAGTGCTGGCAATTTGACAAAGGAAGATGCTGCAGAATTTTTCAAGCACGTTTTCAAAGCTGTGGGATTCACTTGTCAACTACTTTTCTGCATCGGTAAAACTTACTAATGATACCATACTCGCTGGTTTTTGTTTACAAAACTCTGAAGATGGTTTCTAATTGTGACCTTTGGTATCATATTATCAATACTACCATTTCATGATTACAAAAGTAGAAGCAACGGATACATTACTTATTATCATTGTGGTTTACTCTTATCAATTTTATATTATCTGATACATACCCATATAAACAAGGTACGTTACTTTTGTTAATTTCGATTCCTTCCAATGTGCTCCAATAGTGACAGCCTTTCTTGGCTCTGCACCGACATTGTATGGACCATTAAGCAGTAATTGCTTATAATGGCTCTTTGGCTTTTCGTTGATTTTCCCTTCCTTTTACTGGAGTTTTAGAATAAGTGATTGCTATTTTTATATTGTCGCTTCTTCATCCATCTCCATTGTCTTCATCGTACGTCCTAATTATTTAATTTTATAGTAGGAGTGCCATGATATCAGTTTCATTCTCTAAAATCCCGACTATGTTTCCATAGTCGGAAGTGATATGTTCATAGAAAAAATCTTTTTCTGACAATAAGGGTTTTATGTTGTTTAGATATGTGGAAGAATCCTGAAGCCCTTTATTCAGCATACCATGACAAGAAGGGAGTAACTGAGCGCTTCATCAAGCATGGTGTGCAGAGGGCACTGTCTTGTATTGGATATGCACCTGATGAGGACTCAGTAAAATCTTGGTGTTATGATGTGGAGATTAACAAGCTTCTTAGAAGAGTAGAAATGTATATCTCCTTCCCCCAAGGTTTGAATCTTGATAAACATCAGATCCAAATCAGGTAACAGCTTCTTTCCAAAGAAGAAACATCATACATAGTTTTCCGCAAGTAAACTTATCTACAGATTTACATGGTCATAAATTCTGATGTATAATACTGTTTACATTTTGACAGACCTAGGGAGAGGATTTTGGTAGAATTCTCCACAAAATATAGTGTGGATGATATAAAACTTGTTGCGACCAAGGCCTGCTGCCAGATGCATAGATGTTGGGGAGACAACTCATATTACACCTGTCAAATATTCCTGCCTGTAAGTCATGCTTTGGTGCAGTGCTGGAGGGAAACTGATAAACTGTTTGCAGGCATCTTGGATTGGAACTCTAAACCAATTGATCTGCGACATCCATATGTCTTTTACTAGTAATCATTCAAAACTACTTAAAACCGTTTTATTAGGTCATAATTTTTTTATAGTCTTCTTGAATGTTTTTATTTTGTAAATAGGTTGCTTTCAAAACGCTACTTGTGTACAGCTCAAGTAATTGGTCGAAGAGTATTTGCATTATATTTTTCCCTTATATATGGTATGTAAATGTTGTGTCATTGCATGCAGTGGTCACGTTTGTGCCTTTACAAAAATAAAAATGATAGGAAAACATGAAGAATCAGAATTGGATACTATATTTTCAAGAGGAATCGATCCCAATGTCATGGATCCATCGCAGTGCCACAGCCATCCAGTTATACCCTCAACATGGCCCTCAAAAGAAGTTATGATCGACTATGTCAGAAGAACAAGAATATTGATACAGAACGAGGCTGCGAAGGGAAAATTGGATACCAGGATTTTTTCCCTAGTAATTGAGCATGAAAGAATGCATCAAGAGACCCTGACCTACATGATAGTCCAGGACAGGAAGAAATCATTTGAGAACAAAACAAAACTAGCTATGAACAAACCACAGAAATGCAATTTGTTGTCTGACATCCTCATGCACAAAATTTCCAGACCAGACATACTCATTGAAGCTGGAGATGTCACTTTAGGGGCAAACCCATGTGATATATCTACATTCATATGGGATAACGAAGGCCCAACATTTCATACAAAAATTTCTGAACATTTTTTTGTAGCTGCAAGGCCTGTTTCTATCAAGGATTACCTACGCTTTATTGTTTATGGAGGCTACAAAATCAGGAGCCTCTGGAAACAAGAGGACTACACCTTCTTCTCTGAGAATGGATTTGTCTACCCAGCAACATGGTCTTTTATGGGCAATGAGTATTATGTTCATGGCCCTGATTCAACCAAGCATTGGACGGAAGTGGCTGAGGAAGCTGTGTATGTAAGCCTTGCAGAGGCTGAAGCCTTTTGCAAGTGGGTAGGTTGCAGGCTAATGACAGAAGCACAGTATCACAGGATCTTGGATTATGACAAGCATGGAAAAGAGGTTCTAAGTATGAGAGGAGGTGGTTGGGAGTGGACTAGCACAGTGTTTCACCCATTTCCTGGCTTTAAGCCTATTCCAGAGTATGAAGAATACTCTACTGATTTTTTTGATGGAAAACATTATGTTCTCAAGGGGTACTCAGATGTGACGCATGCAAGTATGCACAGAGATTCGTTCAGGAACTTCTATCAACGTCAGTACAGATATGTATTCTCCAAGTTCAGATGTATTCTCTCAGCTTATGATGGTATCAATCATAGCTCCACTGAATGTATTTAGAAAGGCAGTAGATTTTATAAATTCAACAAGGGCTGCGCCGCAGCTACAGTCCCTGCCAAATGCCAAAATTATGCCAAACAGTAATAGAAATCTGAGTTGAAATTTGTGTTTGGAGAAATTATGGGTACACAAAAAATATCGGCCATCGTGAAAGACTATTAAATTGTAGCTAGATCTGAGTCATTAATCTTGACCTTTCTTGAAAGACCCTTAAACTCTTGAATTTTAGCTATGTCTGGTTCATCCATCTAGTTCACAGACCAGTGCGATAGAAACATATATTAGCTAAAAATAATGGCATTCAAATAACCTGATTCTGTACAAATGTATAAATGATGCTTACAGAAGATGTACCATTTTGTAGCAAAATTCATGTTTCTCTGTGATGAAATTTATTTGTTCTACCTTTTTTCCAAGATTAATTAAGAAGCAGCATGAGAGGTTAAATATTGGAACGATCTTGTAGCCTGTAGGTGATATACAGGAGATGCTTACAAAATTGAATATGGTTTGGTATGGCTTGATTTATCATAAACATTGTTGAAGTATGGAAACTTGGAAAAGGTATAAAATGAGATAAAGTATAAAGTTACTTTGCTACCATACTCGCTTCTGGTACACATAAGGCATGCTGCATACGTTATCTAAAAATTACCTTTACAGAATGTGAAAATGCTTCTCCTTTTTAGCCTGGTATTTGAACCCTGGTTGACAAGACAGCCAAAGGTTTCCATTGTAGCCACTGGGGATACAGTTCTGAAATTAATAGAGTTTGTACATATGGTCTCTGTAATCTGACCAGTTCAAGAGATTTGTAATTTGCCTAGGATTTGTGCAATTTTTATTGCCTGGCCCCTTATTCTTCTGTAGATAAGCTTCGTTTGTTGTTGACTGTTACAGTGGCTAAAGGTTGAGGCAATGGTCAAATAATAATTTTGAATATTGCAGATTTTGGAGGAAAAACAGTTTATGCTTTGGGTTTAGATATATAAGATACTTCCTTTCTCACTTTTAGTAGTTAAGTAATTTAAGAATCCTTATGGAGCGCACCTTGGATTGCCATAGAAATTCCTGAGAGCTTTTTTCATGTGCAGACTCTGCAGTTTATTTTAATGCAGCTTCATTTCATGTGTGGAATATTTACAAAGGTTTACATGACAATTTAATTTGTGTCACAGAGAACCAATTAACTAATAATAATGATATTATGTTACATCCCTAACTTTAACTATGAATTACTTTGTACTTTTGAGGTAATTAGCAAATGAGTATGCATGATTCAATGATTTGATGCTTAGGAAAAACGTCTAGAAAAATCAATGCTTTTATGGGTTACGTTTTTCTGACTCAAAATTGACATGTGTTTAAAAGTTGTCAAGATGTGATGATTTCATAAGGACTATGAAATGATCTTAATGATACATTAACCTCAAGATAGTGTTTGCAAGATTCAATTTCGGAAACATGTTTCCACCCTCTGAGAAAGGGAGGGAGAGCATCATTAGAGAGAAGGGAATAGATACAAGGAATAGAATAGGCTGTCACCATCTTAAGTCTATTTCTAGTTGCTTAATGTCAACCTAGTCATTTTGGGGATAGTGACGTCTTCAAGGTTGAACTTTAGTTGTTTTGCGATTGAGACAACTTTATGTCGAATATGTCACTTCTCATGTCGTAACGATTTTGTGTTGTGACCTCGTTTGCGTAATAGGGTGTTCATTATTGTCTATATTCTTGATAATAGTTTAAATTGGCTTAATAAGTTGGGGGAACTAATATGATAGCCCGATTCCTTGCAAAAGGAAGTCATTATGATGATCATCTTTGAGTTCATTTTATGGGGTGAATACGACCGAGAGACAACAAAAAGATCAATGTCGTCGATCATGTAGGATTGTGTTACCGACTCTTAATTCTCGAATGATTGTCATTTATGCGCGTTCAATATTTAAACGTTTTTACTTAATGACTCATTATGATATTACATGTGGACGTCGATCATTTATGATCATCGTTGAATTCGTTTGTTTCGACGAAGTGCCAATTAGACGATGTAATGACCTATGTCATCAACCTTTCCCATGATGTTAATATTTCTTAAAGTATTATTATGCTAAGATATATGTTGAAAATTGGAAATGGCTACATATGCCAAGAGTTAAACAATAGGATCCAACTTTTATTTAAGAAGGGAAAATTGTTTTGATGAAAATTGTTCAACTCTTAGAATCTTTGGCGATGGCTATAAAACTTTTATGTTTATATGAATTGCATAGTTTATATGCCTTGCGCAAATCCCTTAGGTCGCGACATAGCATGAGGAGGTGACAGTTCTCTCTCTCTCTCTATATATATATATCATTATGCTAATATCAGCGAAATCTCAACGCTTATCAGCTTGTAACCATGATGGCATAATCATCAATTGCTCCTTGTCACTCGCTGAGTCACCCACGCATGCCTGAGTATTGTTGCAACCACTAGTAGTGGCCCTTAGCTATCGATCAAGAAACGGTTACACATGAGTGGAGGCGTCAGGAGTATAGATAGTTTTTAACTATCATGGAATGGTGTGGACATCAGGAAATTAGATAGTTTTTAACTATCATGGAATGGTGTGGACGGGATATAAATCGTTTCTAATCTATGAATAGACGGGCATATGAAGGGGAATTTAGTTATTTAGTTATTTTAACAATTTTGTGTTGGGAGAGATAGCGAATATTCAAAGGATTCTAGGACATCACTCTCTCTCTAGGCAGTTACCGGGGGGCTCTCTGTTGGTGGAACGAGGGAAAGGGTGGTCATTTGGGGAGAGATCTCTTTGCCAGCGGAAGGGATGAAATTTGGGAAAAACTCTCTTTAATTATGTTGTTGGCAGGGGTCTATTTGCTGGAATATGGGATGAAAAGAGTTGGAGAATAGTCTTGGAGGAAGGATGTGTGAGTGGGCGGCGAACACTGTGATCTCCTCTCTCGAGTTGCAGAGAACCATAGTCGGTGAGGACGACTAGAGCAATCGGTGTTTGAGCTCTATGACCTGCATTTGTAACACTCTACATTGCAAGACCTGGTCATGGAATGGGGATTACTCTCACTCTCAAAGACAGGCACAGATAACGAACTGCAAAGACGACCTCGCTTTTAGGTGGACATGAATCCATTACAAGGGAGGGACATCTCATCCCATTTGTTCGACCTTTGTTAGTGGAGGAAAGATATTGATGTATAGAAGTCTAATAACTCTTCAATAAAATGATAGAATGCGCGATAGCATTAGAGTAGGGATGCCTTTCAATGGAGTTGGAGTTTTCATGAGGAAACTAATCTCAAGCCCATGTAGTAATGGGTGAAGGGCGCAGGCATAGAATAGGGAGTTGCTATTCAATAATAACGCAAAAAGACATGCATGCAGAAGGCGAAAGCATAGAAAACACATGAAGAATTTGTATTACCTTGAAGAGATGTCACCATATGGAATGCAAGGATTGAAGGATATGCATAAAATGAATAAAGGTTTTTTGAGACTGTCAAAAACAAATACAATTACTGAAATAAGGCCAAACTTATGACATTGAGAACATTTCTTCAACCATGGGGTGTCAATACCTCTGTAGACAAGTGGGAAGCAACGTGCTAGTGCTATGATTATGTGTCAAAATTCCTAGAATTTCCAAAGATAGGTGCTTCACTTGGACTGGCAAAAGAATAGAGGATAAATATCAATATCTTGCCACAAGCTTGGTGTTAGCATCATTGGTAAAGGAGTCCATATTAGCATCACTTATATAGGCATGCTATTCTTTATCCTTAACATCTTATACCCTCGCATGAAAAGAGTTATTATGGGTGTTTCAGATAGAAATATTATGTTATAGTCTGAAATAGAAAAACATTATATTGGAGTTATATTAACCAATTTGATTACAAGAAAGAATGGATGAATCTATGTAATCTTTGTTCAGATTATTGAATATGCATCCTAAAAGGGGGAATAGTACAAATACCAAGTATCGAAAAAACCAAATTGGTATTCCTTTAAAAAAAAGGTCAACTAAGGTTAAGTGGTATATTATGTTGTTTATTCAATGCAACCTTGTGATGGGCATGATGATAAGCTGCTCAAATTTTGGCAATATGCTATTCCATCTTTTGTTTTAATCAATTTGCAAAACTAATCCAGGATAATAGGCGAGCCAGGGATGTGGAAATTTAGATAGCCTTTCGATTAACAACTATTACTTATGTTATCTCAGGAGAGAGAGTAAACTAGGCAATGCAAGGATGAAAATCTCATAGTTCTTGTTCAATAGAACTTATGTTAGTGCTAAGTGCACAAAAGACGAAGATAGCCCAAGATTGGGTATCGCTGGAACACTTTACCTCAAGGTGAGACAAAAGGAGAGATTCATAACTTAATTCAATATGATGGTGGTAAACTATAGTGATTGATAAATGTTTAAGTAATAAAGGAAGTTATATATGAGTTCATAACTTAACCTATGTAGAAAGTCAGTAGACTCAAATAGACCAAGGGGTCGAAAATAGATCATTATCTTTTATAAGTCAAATCTTTTTAAGGCTTGAAAGATTAACTTAGATCAAGATCATTGATATGAAATGTTAGTATTCTCTTGATATTATATTGGTGAGGGAATACCTTGAAAACTATGTTTGTTCATGTACGTATAGTGTGAACTCAAACAATGCCTAGTGGTCTAGGAAAGACTAAAAGCATTTGGTTCTTATGATTTGTTACACTTATGTTATTACCCTTGGAAAATCAAGGATGTTGATATTTCCATGTGTTGGGTTAGAGAAGTTAAACCCTAGTATTGAAACAAGGAGGATGTAGGGAGTCTATAACTCTTATGTCAGATATGACATTGTACATATATATATTGATTGACAGTGAAAGGTTGAGAAAACCATTGAACAAGACATGAAGTCTGTATATCACCTTAAGGGATTCTATGATAATGTCGACACTCAATTTAACGAATCAAAGATGTTGGGTGTTGAATCTAGATAGTAAATGGCAGTCATAAACCCTAGATATTGCAAGAATGCAACAAGGGACTTAAAAAGGTTGAAATACCTAAATCTTTACATTACATGTATATCCTAGATAAGGATTAGTTCTACGTTAGATTGGCTAGAATGGTTTTCTTTATAGACTAGTTGTGTCTAGAGTACCAATAGAGTAATTAAAACTTCAAATTGTGATAGTTCTAAGACAAGTTAGAGATATGTGTCTAGATGGCATGACCAATCAGAATGATCATACTTAGCTAGAAGGGATCTAGAGTTGTATGGTTGATTGAGTTATGTAGGACACATCACTAGGATTTAGATGGTGAAACTTGACAACTCCTTATATCTATACCCTTCATGAAGGGCCAAGGTGCTACCAGTTAGGTAGTGTGCGGGGGACCACTTGAGTCCGCGGTTGGAGGAAAAAAACTAGGATGATGCTCTCCCTTTGTAGCAGAAGACTCACTGAGTCTCGTGTAAATTGACATCAACATTCCAGATGCAGTGAACTCCATGTTATGGTTTATGACAATCAACCTATGAGGTAAAACTATTATTTATGCTAAGTATATCTTATGTGATATAAATGAATAGTGTAAGGAATTCTCTTGATTCTAGTTACTATTACATGTGAATTCTAGTTTGAATTTATCTGAAAAAGTTATACTTTATTCTTGTGCTTATACAAATGTTTAAAAAAAAAAAATTCTCTCATATTTACTAAGTTTATTTACCTTCTTGTAAATTCTTGAGTTTACTTGTGTTTTAAGTGGATGTATGTTACATATTCAAAGCACCCTATTCCATAGGCATGTGCAAATGATGCTTATAGAAGACGTACCATTTTGTTGCAATTTTTTTTTCCTCTGCCATGAAATTTGTTTGTTCTACCTTATGCCACAGTTAAACAAGAAGCAGTATGAGAGATTAAATCTGGGAATGACCTTGTAGGTGATATAAAGGAAATACTTATTGGAAAAGTTGAAAATATTTTGGGTGGATTTGAATCATCACAAACTTGGTTAAAGGGTTGAAACTTGAAGAAGGTACAAAATGAGGTAAAGTCTAAAGTTCTTTTCCTACCGCAGTTGCTTCTGGTACTCATAAGGCATGCTGGGTGGTTTGTTATGTAAAAATTACCTTTACGGAATGTGAAAATGTCACTCTTTCTTTTACCTGCTATTTCAACACTGGTCAATGAGATGGCCAAAGTTTTATTGATAATCTATGATAAAAAATAGATATGTGCGCAGCTGTCTAGGTTTAAGGAGGTTGGAGCAATCTTGCCCACCAAATCTAAGCTCCCAATGAAAAATGGGCAAGGAGCACTGAAAGATGCAACACGTGAGCTGCTGCATGTTCAAGATTACTATCTGCTCGACATATTGGGCATTCTCAAACAAAGTTATGAGAATCTTTTTCCTTCTGGCTCTACTAATATTCCATGTGGAATAACTTTTGTCCCAACAACTTGACACTGACATGGCTGACACTGCTTGACACAGAGTTCTCTGTTGGCTGACGTGGACTCCAGCTGTACTGGGTAATCTTCCCTGCCTCTTCGTTCAATTACTCTCCCCGTATTTTATTTCTATCTCTTCACTTCTTCTACATTCTTCCTCTTCGTTGCATCTAGACTGTTCTAGTTTTAGCATAATCTAGAAGCTTCCTCCGCTACTTGGAAAATATACTCTGTTTTGTAAAAAGAAGTGGATTATTACTCTATTTTTGTTAAATGAAAAAGGGGCATAATTGTTTTAAGAGCACTGGCAGCTCTGGAAACTCTGTGAAAAGAAGAATGGGCATTAATATAGAAAACTCAGATTGCTGAATCCTTCGAATTCCTTTTATATCTCTGTTTTCTGTGTTTAGTTTCTTATTTCTCTGTGGAATGCACTGTTTTTGTTTGTCCCAGTCTCTACAAAGTGGTATCAGAGCTTTCCACTTAGAATTTCCAAGGCTGGGGGAAGTAGTGTAGATGCAGCAGCATTCGTGGTAGTTGTGATTAAGGGGAGAATGTTGGAGATTAATCCCAGCCACCACCAACCAAACTTGTCTAAGTCAAAATCTCCTATACACAGCAACATTTAAGATGGAGATTGGAAGCAGATTTTCTTGGATATGAACAAATTTTCAATGCACTCTCCAACCTGTCATCGTACCAACTTCAAGACTCACACGTATTGTGGGTTGCATGAAATATAATTTTATATTGTTATTCTAGATGTTTCCTAGTCCATTCTCCTATGCAGAATTCTAGATTCTACTCAAGACCTCTGCTTCAAAGGGCACGTGTAATAAGCCTTATAACAACAAAGTTGAATGATCAGCAGATGATGATAATCAATACAGAAAATGGATTTAAATGTATTTGATTTTATAAATGTTGAAAAGAATGTTGGTTTGAAATCATGCAGAAAGTGGGATTTAAGGTAAAGGATTGGGCAAGAATGAGCAAGGAATGAAAGAGCCAATAGAACCAGTTATGAGGCCAAAACATGAAGGAATTGGGTATGTAATAGGCAAAGGAAATAATACAGGCTCAAGTAAATTTGTTCGAGAAACACAATGTATTCAATGTTCTTATTGTAGTAGGAAAGGGCATACAAAAGATAACTGTTGGGATTTACACCCTTGCAGTGTGTGTGGTTTGAAAAATCATTGTGAAAAGAAATGTTGGAATAATGCATCAAAGAAAGATTCTATGGTAAGTTGTATAAAAATGGATTGTGGATGGACTTATGGATCAAGTTAATAAAGATTATGAATATATTAAAATGTTGTATAGATGTGCATATGTAAAAAATGATACAAATCAAACAGAGTTTGTAAGATGCCATGAAAAATGGAAAGCTTCAAAGTTCTGATATTCAAGGCTTAAACGACTGTCGCAGCAGTAGGACGAGTACATGAAGAGTAGTAAAGAGATCCACAGATCTTGAAGATAGTTTTAATGTATTGTGCAGAAAATGATTGAGTGAGTTTGTAGAATTGAAAGATAAAATTAGAAAATAGTAAAATTATTATAGTAAAATTAAGTGTTAGTGTGTAATTTCTACCACACTGGCAAACGATAAAATATTTAGCAATATTAAATGAATGTTTCTAGTGAATTCTACAAGCTAAAATTTGTTCTGGAATTTCTAGCACCTACCGATAAGAAATAGGTGAGAACATTAAATGTTGTATGTCCATTTAGAAAGCAAAAATAAAAATATAGATATATCGACATTGTTTCAAAACTTTCTTGTAAACTGTAAACTCTATCAATTCTGGAACCTTCTAACACCTCTCTAAAAGAGGATCAGTGCAAAAGCATTTGGCAATGAATAGAAATTGTGCAGCAACACAGTGTTGGATTAAATTATGTGTTCTGAATTTGTGTTTAAACTCCACCACCACCATTTCTCAAGCTTGACACTGGTTTTAATTATTTCGTTGTTTCTTTGGTTTTGGATTCCACCCCTGTTAAGTTACTCTAAAATCTGGTTGAACATTTCCAGTTTTGTTTTCAGAGTTGAGTCTGTAATTTTTGATCATTTTGCTTTTGAATCTTTTCAAATTTAAGTGAACTTTATAAACAGATTTAATTAGTTTTCACTAGCTTTCACTTCTAGGTTTTATGTGCACCGTCAAACAATTCATCATCATGACAAATTTATCTCATGGAAACTTCACACCACTCACCACCAGCAATTCATCGCTGTGGATAATTCATCTCAAAAAAATTCAAAATCTTGAAAATATATATTAAAAGAGATGAATTTATCAATTGTTGACGATGAATTTTTGAACGGTGAATTATTAGCAGTGAATTTGCCTCAAGCCGTTTTATGCTTGTTCTGGTTTCTTCTTGTTTCCGTATCCAAGTTGCTTTTTAAACAGTTTGAAATGCTTCGGTGAATCCAGTATCTGATAATCTCTTTCAATTTCTAAATTGTATTCTCTCCCAAACTCTCTTGGACCTGAAACGAGTTTCTAGATATTTATTGAATACTGTGTTAATATTTGAGGCCGCCTCCTTCGAAGTTATGTATTACTTTCTTGCTAAGTAAATGGTCAGAACTGATTTATACAAGTCGGAAGTGTGGGTTCTCGATGAAGTTTGTCTTGTAAATACAGATTTTCCTTGCCTACTCATTCCCAAACTCAGAAGATTCATACAATCTCACATATTTGAAAACTTTATAAAGCTAGCATGTAGTCCCAAACTTCAAAGTTTCTTGGAGATATTTAAATCTACTTCAGATCAGAAATCATTGAGTGGATTGCGGGTCAAATAAGAAGAAATGTTTGATACCCACATTTCAATATTCAAGGGGTGACATTCAAGGAAGATGTATTTGGTTAAGATGACATACTGCAAATTTACTACCAGTAATTCATTGACTGAAAATTCACCGTCAGCAACACATTAAAAAAAATCATCTTATGATTATTTTAGGATCAAATAAGTGGATAGTACATGAGAGGTTTGAGATTTATTTATTGAAAATTATTTGATAATTTATTTGATTGAAATTAAGGCTTGACATATGTTGCATGTGTTTAAAAATAAATTTGAAAATACTTTCATTGTATCAAATATCTAAATTAAGTCTCAACATTTGTTGTATGTTTTTGTCTCTATAAAATTCTTTTAAAAAATAGTTTTTACATTATTTACTTAACCAACTTTTACAATCTGAGAATAAATTACATATTTAAAAATTAAAAATAAAATAATATAATTACATCAACTTAATCATCTAGATAACTATTTCAATATTTTTTATCTGAAATATAATAAAGAAAATCTATTTTTTTATTGTTATTTTAGACCTTCATTACATTGCACCTACGAAAAAGATACTTCGTAAATTTTATCCATTGAATTCTATTCTCTTTTTCAGTTCTTAAATCTTCTTTTTTTCAATATTTCACGTCTAAATTTCTATAAGTACAAAACAGTATTTTCTAAGTCATTTCACCTTCTAATGCTTTAGATTTAGTGAAGTTATTAAGTAGAATTTACTTATTTTCAGGTCTAGATTTATGTTGAGAGATTGAAATGTGTTTAAATCAAACATCAGACCCTAGGATCTTGCCACTTGTCCCCTTTAAATATTCATGGATATTGCACATGTTATTTTTGGATTTAGCTAAATGTAGCAAGACTTTCTTGGAGCTTCTATGATGATTACCTACATGTCTTTTCTAGATTTAATTAGATAACTTCAAGTGTTGTCAACGAGTCTCTTATGCTCAAACCCTTTCACTTACACCAAATCTCATACCCGAAAATTATTTCAATTTTTTTCTTTTTAACATCCATAAGTTTACATTAAAAAATGAGAATTTAGAAGAGGAAAATTCTCTTGTATCAAGCTTATCATCTTATAGAACATTAATTTATTTTTTTATAACATCTAGAAGTTTACATTAAAAAATGAGAATTTAGAAGACAAAAATTCTCTTGTATCAAGCTTATCATCTTATAGAACATTAATTTCAATTGTAGTTATTACAAATATAAATCAATTAAAATAACAATGTAATTAGATATTCATTGTTAATTTTGATATAAAAAAAAATCTCTTTTTAAGTTCACAGTCATATTCTATTTAAATTTTTTAAGAGACATTAATTTTCATTGGAATTCGAGTGAACTAAAGGGAATAAAGTCACATAATTTTATAGATCTCTTCAATTTCCAAGAGTTAAATAAAGAAGTCACTTTCAAATACAAAGCTAAAAAGAATAGTCAACAAGAAGATGAGAAAAAGATTATCAAGATAATTTAAAGGAAGAAATCAATTCATTTTCACTCTCGGTGATGAACCTACCATCCTAACCAGTTGAATTATAATGTAATAACTTGTAATTGAAACCAAGAATATCTATATATACCTAGATTCACTATTGAACAAAGAGCTAGAAAGTTATTTTGATTATTTTGGGTTTTTGAATTTTTTATTTTTTTGGCTTTTTGAGTTTTCAATTGTTTTTAGATTTTATGGTTAAGTGTGAAAATATACAAGGAAATAATGAAAAAATACAAAATCCTACTGTTCAATTTGAATAAAGTGTCCCCTTTTGGCTTCAAGTGAGGGAGGTGATCTAAACATTCAAGCACATAAAAAAAAGAATAAGCCTAACTCAAGTGGTTTTATCAATCCTTGTAGGCACAAGGTATCACAAGAAGAGATGGAAAAAAATTCTCAACTAGGCTTTACAAGCTCAACTAGGGGTATCCTATATGTACCACAAGGGCACGTGAGGCCTAATCCATAGATGAAATGAAATACTGCCAAACAGCCAAGAGGAGAGGGTAACCCACTCTCCACCTTCAATTCTCTAAGGTATAAAGTTCTTAGAAGATTAGTCCATATTGACAATATTTCACTTCCAAGAGGTGTTTCTTTCAATTCAATCCTCACTCTTTATACTCCATCAAAACACGGGAATTGAGGTCATCCTTAGGGTGATGGAATCCCTATACAAGCCTCCTAAATTTTTTTTAAAAAAAGATCACTTATTTTTTATCCTCAAGATCACTCTAAGGTTCAAGAGGAGAGCATACATAAGTGAATCTTGGGGATTAAAATGCACTTCTTTATTTTAGAACCCAAACCCAAATGTGAAAGGTAAATTTTATGCCCAATTTTAAATGTGAGGAAAACACATAAAACAAAATTTTCTAAAGAAATAATTGATACATTATGATTTTCTAATAATTAAAAAAAAAAATTGTTGAAAAACAAATTTGTATGAAGAAGTTATGAGCATTTGAAGTTTGAAAAGAAGGGTTGACTTTGACTAAGTGCACCTAATTTCTAGAGAAGAATCTGGAAAAATCCACTTATACCAATGCAAATATATCTGAGTTAGCTTTCCAATTCCTTCTGAATTTCAAAATATGATTTGTTACACAAAATTTTAAGTGTGTTTTCATAAAACTTCTCATTTTAGGCTTGCAAAGGAAGGGGGTGGCTAGATTAAGCCCCTAGGTGCCTAGTGCCTAGTCACCTAGGTGATCAAGGGCTATTGATAAGATTTGGGGGTTGTGATTAGGCCCCACATGACCAAGTTCTATGTAGGAGCACAACTAGGTGCTAGTGCATCTAGGTTTATTAGTGCCCTTGGTCATCCAAGGGCTAAGAAATCATGCACATTTGTATAGTTCATGAGGCTATGAAAGCCCATGTGACTATATAGCCAATGAGGCTATGAAAGCCCATGTGGTTGTATGGCCCACGAGACTAAAAAAATATTATCTTAAAACTTTTAAAATAAAGAAGATTAAAAAAAAAGCCCTCCCCCTCTGTACATATCGCACATAGTGTATACAACATACATAAATACAACGAAGTATATATATATTGTTTATGTATTGTTAAAACCCTAGAATATGAATATATACCTATGATAATAGATATTAATGTATATACTACCTAATTTTTGTTTATATGCCCCTTGTAAAACCCTATATGTATATACTCATTGTTTATCTGCTAAATTTGCAAACAAATACTTAACAGGTAGAGTAAACCTTTGGAAATATGGCCACATGGATTTTCATATGGCAAGCCCTAGAAACCCTAAACAAAATTCAAAAAAAATAATAAGCAAAATATAGAAAATTTTATATCAAAATTTGTCTCTCAACTCTCCTAACCGCAACCATGAGGTTACTTTTATGATTTGAGACTCCTATAAAAAGTTGATTTTCAAAAGTCACTCAGAAAATCCTTCACATGCAAGATAAAACTCACAAAAAATCACAAGGACAAGCATTAGAAGTAAGGATTCAAATCAGGTTCACCAAAATGCATTGCATACACATGATATAAATGAAATATGCCTCAAATTTATCCTATTCAAACCAAATACATGCATACCTTAGAAATATCAAGTGTAGTATGTTGATGTGTTGATAGCTTGGATGTGGTTTCTCATGATTCCCATAGCATGATGGTATGATTAAGATGATTCAATAGAAATTTTAGTAGTATAATAGTATCATAAGATTGGAGTATGATGCAAATGGGATGGAAGGCCTCTCATTTATATAGCGTCTATGAGATAAATCAAGGGCCAAGATGCACTAAGTGATGGATGGCTAGGATTGAATAAGGATTAGGGTTGGAATCAAATTTGTCATGTGAAAAGTGTCACATGAGAGATAAGGTCTAGGTTTAGGATTAGGATTAGGGCAACATCCTTATGTGGATGGATAGGATTAAGAGGTGTGATATTAAATAAAGTGATGAGATGGAAAGTTAGTCTGAATTTTGTCTAAGTGTCTAGATTCAATGAATCTATACAAGAGTTAGTTAGACATGTGAAGGGGACATTTGTCACATGAGGAAAAATTTAGATTGTGAACCATGTGAATGAATCTAATTGATAGGATTAAATGGATAAGGATTGATGGATAAAGTGGAATTAAATATTTGAAGAAAAGGAAATGGGAATTAATTAATTTAGTTGGAGGATTTGGGGATAAAGGTAATGAAAAAATCAAATAAATAATAATGAATATTTATTTAATTAATTGGCTAGGATAAAGTGGGAGAAAGGAAAATATTAAAAATTAATTAAATAAATAATATATATTTATCTAATTAAATATTAGGCTAGGTAAAGTCAAGTGTGGTTAGGTTAAGGTCACATTTCTAGTGTCTACAAGTGTAATATGATATTTTGTTTGACGGTTATGTACAGTTGCTTGGATCATTTTGTGAAATGTTATTTGATAAGATGATAAAGAGTGGCTTCGATATTAAAATTCTCTCGACTCTTGTTCGGACACTAATTCACATAATGATCTCCTCCATAATTGAAACATCCACCAAGAGGTCATTTCTTCTTTGTGGGACAATCTTTTTTGAATTTTTTTATTTTCTTGAAATCCTTATTCATTTTTCCATTTGAGGGGTCATTCCTATTATTTTTGGATCCTTTCCCATTTATCTTTGGTTTGGATTCTTGATTCCAATTCTTCTTTTTGAAGGGTGGAAATGACTTGGACCGTTCAAACTTCTTCCTTGTCTCATCCCAATATGCCAAGATGGACTTTAATTTTTATTCTTGCTTGATTTCCTTTTCAAAAACCTGATCCATGGTGGTTGAACCATGAACATCTACCTCACCTCCAATTTAGGCATTCAAACCCATAATGAATTTCCTTATTGTAATTCTCCCATAATTTTAGTATTGTGGTACATATTTCAGTAGCCTAGTGAAATTTTCCCAATAATCTATTATTGATATCTCTCCCTGACATAGATTCTAGAAATTAATCAACTTCTAATCAAAATAAAACTAAGGTAACCACCTTTGTTTGAAAATGACTACAAACTGGTCCCAAGTCAAACTTAGGGGACTCAACCCCAATTCAATCTTCTTATTCATCCACCAAGTGGATTCTTCACCTAAGAACTAATAGGCTTTCCAAACCACCTTGGTTGTCTCAAAATGGTTTCTTATTTAAAAATAATTTTCCATATCAAATTCCCATGCTTTGGCTCCATCTCCCATCATTATTCTATCAAAATTTAGTGATGTAATCTTCTTAATTTATCTTTTGCCAATTCATTAGTCAAACATGTTCTCATTTCTCCTTGACTTCATTGGTCTTGATCAACTCTCCTTTTGAACCATTCATGAGAACTATGATCCTCATCATTATTTTCACAATTTTTTAAACTTTGATCCTCTTCATTCTCATGATCACCTACCCCTCTCACTTCTTGCTCCAAAGCTCACAAACTTTCCTTGGTTTCATTTAAAATAGTCAATATTTGATCCAACTTCTCCATAGTATTTTCTAAAGGTTGACTGAAACTATCCTAACTATTTACAAGGTTTACTTTTGTTCACAACATGATTGCACCTAATAGGCCATCATGGTCTTATTAGTTTTTTTAAAGTGAAGAAAGAATGGTTCAAAATCTATGCGAGTGCAATATTTATTTTAAAGTTTACTCATTAAGAAACAATTGAGATTTATTTCAAAACTCGTCACTTTTAGAATTAAAAAAAGAAGTGATTTTATTCATATCATTATATTCATGCATCCTTATTTACATAAGGGTTTTTAAAGTTCACAAATCACTATTAGAGAGAGGAATTTCTTCAAGTTCCTCTTCTCTATCAGAATCTAGTAACACAAAATTTTAGGGTGGGTGCACATGTAGGTACTCCTCAATCACCTCTATAATTAAAATTGACACATTATGACCACACCCGAAAGGAATTTGTAACATATCACCAATGGTAAATCCTAGTTTTAACTAGAGTGGAAACTGTCCACTTAATTCATTTATCTCTTTCTAACTTGATTTTATTGAGGGAATCATCTATGGTTTAAGAATCGAAGATTCAAGCCCCTATTGTGTAGCTCATCATTTTCTTAGTTTTGAACTCATTTTTAACCTTCTTGTCTAGAATAAGTTTTCTTTCCTTTATTTTTCCTAGCCTTTGATCTTCCCATTTTTGTATTCAAATTTCAATACAAGGTTATCATT
>VDFB02320542.1:0-55358 GCA_007258455.2 Sequoia sempervirens | reverse complement strand
CCTTGCAAAACACTTATGCATTGATATATGAAAATATCTAAGATGTGTTAGGATAATCTGATTCATTGATAAAATTGTGTGCAAGTTGTTTGCAGGTCTTAGTATTTGGTGCATCACCCTTTAAAGTTTTTCAATTAATTTTAGTTTATGTTACCCTCTTACTCTTTCCTTAGGAAATCACTAGTTTAGCAGTTACAGATTGACCAAAAGTGATCCAACCTACAATCTAGGAGGTCTAATTTCATGATAGGATACCCACAACCTAAAAGTAGTCCCATGTTCTCCAATGGCTGAGTTTCCACAACTGCAAAATTTGATAGTTAATAGCTAGTAAAGTAGGATGACCATGATTAAGAGGGTTGCACCAGCCTCAAGGACCAAGGTCTTATGGAAAACCAACATAGGCACAAAATAACACACATGAAAATGATATAAAGAGAAATAACAAGGCACAAGCATACACTACTAAAGACAAATAGAGCGCAAAGAAAAAGAGGGGTGGATCAAGCTTTGACCATTTGTCCAACACGATGTGGATCAAATCGAGGATGTATGTCTAAACAATGTTCGCTCACCCTGAGGCAACAGAACTTCAGGCTATCCACTGGGTGAATAATACAAGAAGGTGAGACACATACACACGCGTTCAATATGCACTCACACACATGTGTGAGTGGCTAAGGGAAAGTCATGACTCGGATAAGCTTCATGTCCAACCATACCAAAGTTATACCTCTTGATAAATTTAATCTTAAGGTGCCATATAACAATAAAATTTGAGGTTCATGAGGCAAGCAAAGCTTTGTATGCTTGTAACTCATGAACAAACAAGATGGCTCCAGAGGCATGCAAAGTGTGTTATGCAAGGTGGCCATATAACCAATTTTTTTGTAAATGAAACATAATGTAAAGAACATTCAATAGATTCTTTCTTAGTTCATGTAAGGTCTTTGACTTAGGGAACATTGTGCTTAGTGTCTCCAAGAGAGGACAAATCAAAGAATAGAAGATTCACAACTTAGGGGATGCAATGTGTCACATCAAGCCACTAAGAGGAATATAATATGCTAAGAGAGATCACGCTCTAGAAGGACATCACACCCAATTTCATCCAAAAAGTGAAAGACGCATCGCATGAAGTAAAAAGACTACACCATGAAACATGAAAAAGAATAATGCCAATGTATGCCCCCACTTTAAAAAAATTGCTAAACACCATGTTGTGATAAATTATTTAAAAGTAGCAAATGATAAATGCAAACAAAAAAGAAGACATGTGAGAGATAATTTGGAAATTCCTATTCCAAGGCATATGTTTCCAAATAAAGCTACATCAAGCAAAAGGAGAGAGAGAGGTTTCCCCCAAAAATGAAACTTCAAACACATGAGGGATCTAAAGATTCGGGGACAGTATGTTTTTGCTACAATATTTTTAGAGAGCTCAGAACTGTCATCATTCCCCAAATATGCATAGAACTGGAAGAATGACACGAAGAGAGTGAAAACAAAAAAAAAAAAAATTGGGTCAACATGGAAGGAACATGAATGTCTCGACACCTTGCATCATTCCCAAAAGGAAAACACAAGACAAATGAAAAAGATAAGAGAAAATATTTTGGGTCAACATGGAATAGACATGAATGTCTCGACACCTTGTATCATCCCCGAAAGGAAAATACGAGACAAAGATAAAAGATTCATAACATAAAGAAGAATGTAGGTACAAATAGAGGAATATCACAAAGAGAGAGAGAGAGAGATACATCAAACAGAATAGTACGATGGATCACATTACACACATGCAACCACACAAAAGAAAAAGAAATAATGCAAAAAGACTAGTAAGGCACATATGAGTCAACCTAAAGCAAGTCGTTTGCATCCCAATCATGTGCATTATACACTGAAGGTGGTCAAGTAGCTAAAGGGAAAACGACAAATGCACTACTAAGACAAGGCTATCTAATTCTTTCCCCCACTAAGTGTAAGACAAGAATGAACCAAGGTAAGTGATGGGAAGGAGCTCCTTGCATCTTGAAATGGTTTGCAATAAATGTATAACATGTAATAGTGAGAATCTTATTATTCTTCAATTGTTACATGGAAATGAGCAGAAGGGTCCCACTTTAAGGGATTATTTCTATGATATCAATTTTTTTTAAATATATGTTTTAAATGACAAGTCATTAGTACTATGTCTAAGAACTCTATGATATCGACAATGTGGAACATCTGCATCTTTCGGATATAGTTTTGGATTTTTTCTCATGGGTGGTAATGTTATAATTCTTTGGTTTAGAAGTATTTGTAAAGTTCTTTTAGTGTCAGATAGTGGACAAGGGAATTTTAGTTTCTTTAGTTTGTAAGGTTTTTATTGCTTGCTAGATTCACCAACTTCTTGAGTTGACTATTGAGGAGGACCAAAGACAATCCTATCTTCCATATCATTGTTACAAGGCATGGGTTGTTCTTGAGGACCTTGGAGGACATTCATATCGGGAGGAGGGTCTTGATATCCTAACCCTTTAGTATCTTCAATTGGTATTTTCTCTAAGATTTGATGAATTTCATGCTCACTTGTTGGATCCCATCCTTGTTTACTCAAGATCATGAATCCTTTTCCATATGTTTCTTCTAAGTTGATGGGAGTATTTGTTACTTTGTTAACATAGAATGGTTGAGTGTTTTCTTGTTTAGAGGAACTAGATGAACCTATTGTAGGGAACTTAGGTTCAACTCATGTCTCAATTTAAAGATGTAAGTAACCAAACATCCCAGGTGGTGGTGTTATATGGGGCACGTTGGTTGTTTCATTGATGGATAAAAGGATTCATTAGTTTCAAGGTTGTTAAGACAATAATTTAGGGATTTTCTATCATCATCTTCTCCAATGATGTAAACATCATGAGGAGGACATGGATTAGGAGTTGAGTGAGCATAAGTTCAATTTCATTAGGGTCATTTCCAAAGGCACAACTAGACACATACACTAAGGACTTCAAGGACATCTAAATCTTACCAAAGTACATATCTATGATGAAATGTAATGCAAATTTTAGATTCTAAATAAGGTAATTATACTATGAAATAATCTTAAATGAAATGTTCTAGATGCAATTTTGAATTTAAGCAATGCACAAGATGAACCAAATTAAACTAGATGTACTGAATTGAATATAATAGAAACTTTGTAAATTGAAACAAAAAGTTATCAACAAAAAATAGGAGCCAAAAAACCATGTTTTAAATTATGGAGTATTCAGTTTAAAATCTACACTACGACTAAATCGACCAAAGGGGCATATGAGTCCCAGTGAGGGTTTTTTTCACAATTTTAAGAAAATTTCAAGTGATTTTTATGCTTTTTAGTTTGTATGATCTATAGACTAAAATTAAATGCAATTTTTAGATGATTTTCGATGATGCAAGATACAAAAATGCAACCTATATGCACTTTCACTAATACAAGAATTAGAAACCCTAGAATTCCAATTAACTAATGCAAAGGGTGCTGCCACAATAGTGGTTTACAATTTTTGGGAGGAACTAATTTTTGCTGAAATCACATTTTTTAGAAAATATAATGATTTAAGCCTTGAAAAGTTCCATTTAAATAATTCCAATTGAAGAGGGTTTGATCAAACTACCTTAAATCAAACCCCTTGGATAGAACCCCACTAGTTTTAAACCATACCTATAATAGAGTCTCCTTTACACCTATCAAAATGTTGATAAAAAACCACTTTTGATTTACCTTTTGGGGATCAAATGAATTCATTTAAAATTTATTTTTTCAAGTATGTAGTCCTTATTATAAGCTTCCCAAAAAGTATAATTTGAAATAAATTTAATTTTATTATTATATTTATTTTTTATTTCTCGTGAATGTAGGTTTTTCACCGAAAATCAAGCTCTCTGTTCTGCACATGTGGAAAAATAGCAGATTATTATAAAAAAAAAATATATTAGTGCACTAGATATTGAAGTCCTTGATCCAACAAAGAAAAAAAATTGAATTTCAATACATACAAAAAAAATTACGCGTTATATGGTCGCGCTATGTCTGAATTATAATTGGTTTGAATTCTAAACTTGATTAAAGAAAAAATATTCAATAAAAAACTATCTAACCAAGTGTAAGCACTAGATATCAGGTTTTTAAATCTAAATTCGAAAGAATTAGAATTTTATCCTTCATGGAAAAAAATTTATGTGTTATACGGTGAGCGTCACTTTTTAAAAATGTTATTTTTTGAAAAAAACTAGTTTTTGAGGGAGATGGAAAAAGAAGTGCAATCTGATTCCAAAAATTTTGAAAAATATATATTTAGAATCTATAGACAAAATTTCACGAAACTCTAGCTTGCATCATCTTCAAATTCCTCATGGTTTAGCTGCTATAGGTGCCCGAAAGTGAAGATTTAGTTAAAAAAAATATTTTAGTGTCCAGTTTGGCCAAAAATTGTAAACCACTATTGTGGGATCACCCCAAACCCTAATGCAATGTTAATAAAAGCAAGATCTAGGATGATGATGAACTCCAAATTAGAATTACGATGTTCTAAATGTAGGTTCACCAAAATGAAATGATGGAAAATGGAACTTATTTATGTTTTAGGACATAGAACAACACATTTCACAATCATTCCATTGAAGGAAAAGCCTAGACATCTCAATCTAAGGTATGTAAGGGAGAAAGAGATTTTGCAATAGGGTTGTCCTAGGGTTTGATTATAAACTAAAGAGGGGTTCACCACCAAGCTAAGCCTTAGAAAGACTAATGAAATACAATTCCAAATGCTTAAACCTAATGGAATGCAATATTTCACTAAATGACCTAAAAATGCATGTAAAACAAAATAAAAAGCTGAGAGATGAAAGGTATGCACCTAGAAACCTGAAGAAGACTAGATGAAGCTTTGAAGTATTGAAAACACTAAATTTAAAGTTGACTGGGACTCAAATGTCATGCTGGGTGATTTAGTCCCAGACTAGGGTTTTTGGGCAGGAACAAGTTTTTGGCAATGTAGATTCAGGATCTACAAAAATCTAGAAATTTGCCTATACTAGGAATCATATGCTAGAAGTGGTGTATCAGTCCAGTTAGGGTTTTCTGGAAATTCAAATTCTAAATCTACTCTCCAATGTATTCTCTATCTTTTTCACTTTATTTCTAGATCTGAAACTCTTTTTTGCAACCTATATATGTCTTCCAATGATCTCCAATGCAAGATGAAAACTTTAAACACTTGACAACTTTCTCCAAACTTTCTCTTCAATATGTTTTCAACCTAGATCTACAAAATAACACACTAAAGAGAGGAAAAATGTTGTTTTGTTAGTGGAAATGGGTTTTCCTTGGTCAAACCCCATTTTTCTAATCAAACCTTGAAATGAAATAAGATGAGGGAATGATGAATGAACAAAATGAAATGTTACAACTCACCAAACCCTAGCAATAAAGTGCTACAAACATGTATGAAGTGGCTCCAATGGATGTATATCTTGACTCTTGCTTGAATGATATGGATCTTGAATTAAATACTTGATTGAATCATAAAACCCTACATCACAATTGTTAGCTCAAAAACAAACATGAAGCATGATGACTTTCACATGATGCTTGATACTTGAATAATGCTCTAAAACACTTGATAATCATCCCTTAAATGCTCTTGAATGCTCTTTTAAACACTTGAATTCTCTTGTGAACTCAAATTTTCTATTGGGAATTTTCTCATGAAAGTCTTGGATGAAAATGAGTGAAAATACCTTGTATTTATACTTGTTGATGCCAAATTACAACACTACAAGCTGACATCAAATATAGGAGGATAAAATCCCACAAAGAATTTGAACTAAATTTAATTTTGGACCACATGGGACTCATACACTAGAAGTGGTGTACGAGTCCCATTAAGCATACTATGGGACGCATTTTCAAAAATGCTTAGAATGGTGCAAAATTTAGATTGGGACCCAAAAACCCAGGTGGGACTCATATGCCCAAGGTGGCATATGAGTCCTAGATCACTAAATATAGGCCACACAATCTAAAAACATCTCAATTATGCTTGGGCCTTGGTTTATGTTGGGTTTATCCTTGAAAAGATGCATTAAATGGGGCTTGTTGATGTAAAATAAGGCCAATTAAGGCATAAAGAATCCTAATTATTTAATAAAACCTTAGAAAAGTGTGAAAATGTGTTACAAAACTTTACAACACTCCAAATAAGGCACCAATAAGCTCATTAGTTCACAAGAGCCCAAGACCTAATGTGAATATGTTAGACATATTACAACACTAAATCAAGGCCATGTTAGGGAGTAATTTTTTCATCATTACATTTAGTTTTAGAATACCCTAGGTTAGAAAAGGTGTTCCAAGTCAAGTAGGGTGGGTGAACAAATGACTTCACTCTTAGAAGTGATTGTATTTATGATACAAATACTATGACCGTAGTGGAGTGATCCCACAATATCGGTTTACAATTTCATTGAGGAAGGAAAAGTGCATAAATGCTCCCATGAAAAAACAAATGGATTTTAGGGGTTCGCACGAATTAAGGTGTTCATATTAACCCAAAAATTGGTTCGTATGGACCCCCCTTCGAGCAAACCATCTTAAATGATGGGACCCACTTTTTGGCACATTTTTTTAAAATGAACACAAAGGAAAGTTTTAAAAAAAAGGGGGTTTCGCTCGAAGGGGGGTCTTCCCCCTTCCCCTCCTCTTCACCAAATCTTTGCAATTTTTTTCCTTTCGAAGCTCAGGTTGAGGATGAAAATGGAGGAGACTTCACAGACCCAAGTGGATGATGGTAGTCCTCAAAACGAGTTATCCCTCAAATATATTTTAATATGTTTTGGTTTTATTATGTAATTTTTTTTAGTTTGATTAAACATAGGTTTTTCACTGAAAATCAAGCTCTTTGTTCTGTACATATGGAAAAATAGAAGATTATCAAAGAAAAATGTAAAAATATCAATGCACTAGATATTGATGTCCCTAATCCAACAAAAAAAATGAATTTCAATACATAAAAAAAAAAAATTATGCTTTAGCCAGTAAGTCATGTCTAAATTGTAACTGGTTTGAATTTGAAACTTAATTAAGAAAAAAAATTCAATAAAATGCTATGAAACCAATTCCATGCACTAGATATTGTAGTTATGAATCTAAATTTGAAAAAATATAATTTTATCATTCATAGAAAAAAAATTGTGTTAGCCAATAGCATCACTCTTTAAAAATGGTGTTTACTATTAAAAACTATTTTTTGAATGAGGTGGAAAAAGAAGTGCAATCTGAATCCAAAAATTTTGAAAAAATATATATTTAGAATCTACAAACAAAATTTCACAAATCACTAGTTTGCATCCTCTTCAAATTCCTCACAGTTTGGCTGTTATAGGTGCCCGAAAGTGAAGATTTAGTTTAAAATATTCAGTTCAATGTCTAGTTTGGCCAAAAATTGTAAACCAATATTGTGGGATCACCCAGTGAGTGCAGTTGTCTCTACATGCACTCATCGGTTCACTATGACCCAGATACTTAGCTAGTCAAAGATGTCGTACATAGTTGGGAGTTTTCCATAGTTGTGTGCCAGTATTAGTTAAGTAGGGCATAACACCAAAGCTTAGATGACAAAATTAAGAGGGTTCTTGAATAATCCCTCTGTTGAAGGGTAGGGCCACTTCCAGTTAGGAAGATGTGTGAGGGACTTCTTAAGCACATGGTTGGAGGTAAATCACCTGGGTGATTCTCTCCCTCTTGCAAATGACATGTCGAGTCTTGGAAGACAGAAAAAAATATAGATAAGGATCTCTAACCTAACTCTCTTTTAGTAATTCTTTATAGTTTACTAAATTGAAATCATTGAATTGTGATTGCAAAAAAGTAAAAGATGTTAACCTTTTCAATTGGAAAGTATTTATAGATGCTTTGATATATCTAAATGAAAACAATATGAAGTAGAGTTTTTCTTTTATTAAAAAAAAAAGTATCTATTTTAACTGAATTTTAGTTGTTAACTATTTGGTCAAAAAACCTCATGGTAAATCTTTTGTATGAAAGAGATGGATGTTACACTACCGTTATAAAATATGTATTGTTTTTTTATTAGATAAGCAGCGAAGGGCCCTAATATGTACAAAGAAAATGGTAGGGTTGAACAACCCAACAAAATAGATTGGAAAAACACATCAACTAGTCATAAAATGTATGAGTTTATTTATGAATAATATGTGAGTTTATTTGCAATTTTATTCTTCTTTTTTTGTGTTGTTATATTTTCTATTATAGACATAGATATACACATATAGCTACATGTGTTATTTTTAAGTACAACCATCATTGTCCTAATACCTCATGACTTTGGAGAAATTAATAAAAATGATCCTAAACAAGCCAAGACATATCAATTAATATTTTTTGGTGATATGTTAACAAAATTTATAGCATCAATTAGAATTTTGTTTCTCCCATTATCATAAATAAGTGATTATAACTTCAATAAAATTAATGAGAAAAAAAATCAACTTAAATTACCATCTAAACAAATTTAGATTATTTCTACACTTTACTCAAAGCTATTATCCTCACTATCACTTTACTTATGTTATAAAATACCACTAAAATGTTGATGGTATGAAGTCATGTCTTCAAGAATAAAGATACCCATTAATTATGTGAAAGGTATATATATTTACACTTTTTATTTATTCTTTTTAATTTACCACCTGAAAAGCGCTACATTCAAGATTGTTATTATCACTCACTCTTCATCTTTATCTTAAATTTATATAAATATTTTTTTAAGGGAGAAATAAACTTTGGTATTGATAAACATTGAAAATAAAAAATAAAAAAAATATTATACATGTATTAAGATATAAAGAAAAATATCTAGTATCATATTTTCATACTATTTCTAGTTAAATATATAGTATTATCTCTAACAATTTTGTTAATTGACAATCAAACATCATCAACATTAAGATTCATAGTGACAAAGGAAAATTTTGAACTAATATTAAAAAAGAAATTGAACATCAATTGAAAAAATTGTTTTACACTTACAACATTGACCAAGCAATTTATATATCATTAATGTAACATATCTTAATTAAAAATATTCATATTTTTAATTTCATTGCATTATTGAATTTTAACCTCTTTTAAGTTGGTCAATTTAATATCTTAAATTATTAATAAAAAATAATATATTAAAATTATTGTTATATCTCTTAATTGAATCTTCAAACAATTTATTTCACAATTTTACTTAAAATTATTTTATTTTTATATATATGAATATACGACTCTAGAAAAATTCAATTAAAAGTATTTTATTTACTTAAAACTAATTTATTTTATTAAAAGTTTACAATTAATCTAAATCTAGGTTTAATTTTATTAGCATTTAAATCATAGATTACTTAATTTGGGAAAAGTATTTTTAATCACATAAATGGGTGAATTTTACATTGAATAAAAAGATTGAAATAAAATATATTTCCTACCCTAAACTAATGTGATATTCATCTATTTTGTTAATCAAGTTAAAACCTAACACATAAAGATATAATAGTGAGTATGGAATAACCTAAAAGAATAGATAAAATTATTTACAAAAAATAATAATTAAAATTATTAACAATTTAAAGTATTCATTTCACCACCTTAGAAAAAAGATTAAAAAATTTACAAAAATTAACAATTAATTTTTTTAGAAAGGTAATACAATCACATTAAAAATAAAAGTATATTTGATTAATACATCTTATATTGTTGATATATAAACTTCTTGATCATATTGTAAGTGCATAACAATATTTTAAATAAATATTCTTGTTCTTTTTAATTATATAATTATAATTTTTTTTCTATTTCTATAAATTTTAAGTATCATTCTTTTTTAGATATTTTATTGTCAATTAACAAAATTGATTAAAGGCACTAGATCAAGTATACTCAGATTTTATGGAGGGTCCAGGATATGGTGGACCTGGAAGAGATTGCTGACGAGCTTCTGAAGACTATGGATTAGCTGCAGCTGGGCCCCGGTTTGTCGATCTGCTGGCCTTCTATTGGCTTTTTTGCGGCTTTTTGCGGGTATCTATTTTAGATGGTTTTTATCTCTATGGCAGCCTTTTTGTCTTTCAGACCTTTGTTTTGGTCCTTGTTTGTAATGTTACTTTGTAGTTTTGGGTCCCTGTAAAACCCGTTTATCCCTTTTATCAAAACAAAAATGATTAAAAAAATATCATATATTTGACTACAAATCTTATGAAATTATGATAATAACCATTTTTTCATTATATCTTGTTACATATAATACCACTTTTATCATATTCAATGTCTATTGATAACAAAATATATATCTCGCTTAAAAGGTTGGCATATATCACCTTAGTATAAAAGGTCAAGAGTAAGTGATGATTTTGAACATAATCCTTTTCAGGAGGTAAACAAAAACATATCTTCTTACATATGAGTATGGGTATCAAGACATATCTTTATAATTTATAATACAAATAATAAAAGTGTAAACTATAATTGCTATGATTGGAAGTGCGGAAATAAGAACTCGTTTGAGTTGCTGCTTAAGTTGATTTTGTCGCATGTTATTTACCTTGAAGTTATATTCAATTAGCCATCCTAATGATAGGAATATGACTCCAAGTGATGGTGCTCCATATGCTATCACGATCTCAGCAACAAAGATTAATTGGTATCCACGATAGTGCTCATAATCTTTGTATAAATGACTAGGTATTGTGACAAGAATAGATGCACATAAGAAAGCAAGGCAAGTAGAGACTATGGAAGTCCCCAAGCTTAGCATAGATAACTTGGCAAGTGTTGATCTATTTGCAACAAGCTTTGTTTGCAGCCATTCTCGAAAAGCCCAAAAAATCACCACAGTTATGGATGAAAAGAAGGCAACAAAATCAGAGAATAAAAACACTTCAAAAATGGTATCTAATGACCTCTTAGCAATACCTTCATTATCACCATTTTCAAAGGTACCACCAGGCACCTGAAACATAGCTGCAAATGTGACTGTGGCAATGAGTGATGCCACCAATGTGTCCACATCTAATATGTTGCTCTCATCATTGCCATTACCTTGATTAGGGATCTCTTGTGAATATTGCCAAGGTGGAAGTTCAAATCCAGATTGGCGAATTAAACTTTGAGTGGCATTGGCATCTTTCAGAATGCATATAATCTCTCTACAATATTCCAACTTGATTTGGGATGCTCTTTGTTCTGCTATATCAAGTGGACTTTGGCCTTTATCATTTATAGCATTCAAATTGACATTTGGAATTGACACTATATATTCCACAATCTGCACAAAAATAAACAATAACTATCTTGATAAGTATACAACATTATATTTGAATTCTCTTTTTTGGTACATGGTTGGAAAAGTAATCATCAAATATATTAAAAAATGATATTTTTTTTTAAATGTATTATAAGTATCATGTAAGTGAAAATATTTGAAAAATAAAAAGTTCAAAGTAAAAAAATTATATTGATTTAAGCTTGACTTAAGCTTAATAAAATATTTCACCAGACTAGACAAGTTAGTACTATAGTTAAAAGTTATTTTAAATATTAATATATTAATAAAATTTTGTTCTATTTAAATATCAAATAATTTAATAATCATTCAATGATAATTTTGCATTTCACTCACATACAAACATAGTAAATAAATATTTTATTTTATTAACAACATGTATAAATTCTTTAACATGTGGGAGTTATGATAATGGGTTTATATTATAAATTAGAGGGAATGAAATCTTATTAATATATAATATCATATAATAAAAGATTCAATTAGATGGAATAATAGAAATAGTACAATTAAAATACTAAAGTATATATTTATTAAATTAAAAAATTTAGTTGTGTGAAATTGTTAGTAGTGAGTTTCTCATGAGCATATTGTTTAAACATCACTTAATTCAATGCTCAATTGTTTAATAAAAAAAATGCACATTATCAACACCAAAAACTTGTAAACAATTATCTTACATTTAATTTCTAAAAAAAATATTTTTAACCATTAAACTAAATGACACTTAACAATATCCTTTTGTGAGTGCATCTTTTTAATTAATTGGAATTCAAATTTATGATTTTATTGCTCTATTCACAAATATAATATTTCATTGTACTTAAGACTGAAATTTGAGGATAAACCTTACCTATCAAGAAAATTTTAATCTATGTGAAATCCCTCTTTTTATTTAGTATGATATTCCCAAGACTTTAAATGTATTTTACAATAAAAACACCTAACTATAGTCATAGAATCATCAAATTTAGATTCTAAATTTGTACTACAACACTCTAGAATCTATTTATTAAACTTTTCAAACTAATAAAAATTAAGATTAAAAAATGTAACAAATTACCATTGAAACATTTAAAGAATGTTTGGAATAAAGCGTAGATAAATCTAACCTTAGGGTCTCCATTCATGGCTGCCAAATGCAAAGCTGTATTGCCATGCATATCATAGTCATAGCTTGATAATTTTGCACCCTCATTCTCAAAAGCAGGCATTTTCAATATCTCAAGTTGATTATATATTACCGAAAAGTGTACAACCATTTTTTAACAAGTACTTTTAATTTCAACACAATCTGGCATTAATGATATGAATTCTTCAACAATCTTGATGAAGCCTTTCATTGCTGCTATGTGAATTGCACACCTTCCTTGATTATCAACCTTTTTCATTAATTTTTCATTCACACAAGACCATTTCAGTGCAGTTTTTAAAATCTCACTCACAATATCTAGATGTCCTCCATGAACAGCAGCATGTAGCGGAGTTTCACCAAATTCATCCCCAATAAATAGCATATAACGTATTATATTGAAACAACTAGACTTCTCATTCAATATCAATTTGACCACACCTACATAACACATTTAATCATTAATTCAATATACATATAACCTTTTTAATTAAATAGATTCATTTCAAAATCAAATGTAACAAAAAAAAATACATAATTCTCATTAAAAAAGAATGACAAATTAAGATAAAAAAAGATCCAATTCTCATTATAAAAATACACCTTCATTTCTAATATTTTACACCATTTCTATTTTTTAAGAATATAAATATCCAATAGTCATTATAAAAATACACCTTAATTCCTAATATTTTACACCCATCTCTATCTTTTAAGAATATAAAGATCCAATCATTATTACAAAAATACACCTTAATTCTTAATATTTTATACCCATCTCTATCTTTTAAAAATATAAAGATTCAATCATGATTATAAAAATATACCTTAATTCCTAATATTTTACACCCATCTCTATCTTTTAAGAATATTAAAATTGATGTTCTCATAATATTACTCCTATTCCTTTTTAAACTCGAAAAGAAAAGAAAAGAAAAGAAAAATAAGTTAATTTAAATCTTGAATAGGGGAAAACCCTCGATTGTTGATTGTCATTTACTCCTCGTTCACCTATCCCCCCAATATCCGTTTACATTTTAGTCATTAAAATGTTGTAGTTATGCCAATAAAAAATTAGACATTACACCAGTATATGTTCACTACTTAGTCTGTAACCAACCAACAAAAAAAAACAAATTTAAACATATATTGGTACAATTATGTTTTCAACACAAGTCAACTTGCACAAAATAAAGTCATTTATGAATTAAAAAAGGTACACTGATGTTTACAATAACCACTCCATGCAAGTGGCTTAAAGCTTCTAGTGCATTGTATTTACATGTATACATAAACATTTAATGGTGCACAATGTCACATAATTTAAAACATTATAAACAGTTAATGGTCCACATTCTGACATAATACAAATCATTGAACAACTTTATAAGCTATCAGTTGCACAATCACCCACACATCCCTTGACATCTTCATGCATTAACTCCATCAACTTCTGGTACCTGCATAAATAGTTAATGGTGTAAGGCTCCCTAATATACCAAAAAACATAGTATAATTCATATATCTGACTGAATTTAATAGAGCCACCTATTTTTACAATTAAACCAAATATAAAATTGATTTCCTAAAGGCCATGGAAAAACTCAGGCATAGATGGCCACTACAAAATGAAATGACAGATTGTTTCCCACAAAAAATTCAAATTTGAAACTCACCCACCACAATTCAATGCATTCAATTTACCAATTTGAATGAAGTTTTAAGAGGGAATTTCCACTGGTCATTTTCATTATGAATTCTCCCCTACTTTCACTGAATATCCTCTACAGACTTCAGAGCTTACTAAGGCAACTTCTGCACATTCCTCTTAAAAGGGAGCTTATTCAGGTCGGTACACCTAGAATAAGTAAATTCATGTTTTTATTTATCAGTATACTAGATTTACATTTATGTTGTCTGTTTCATTATTCAATATTCTCTTTTATATTTATGTACTCAGTGTTTACATTATTTTCAGCCTCTTTGTTTTACATTTATGTTGTCTGTTTCAATATTCATGGTTAATCTTTTCTATTTAAGTACTCACTTGTTACATTTGTTTCAATATTCAATATAATCTTTTCTATTTAAGTACTCACTGGTATTTTTTTCAGCCATATTGTTCTACATTTTTGTTGTTTGTTTCATTATTCAATATACTCTTTTATATTTATCAGGAATAATGTTTTATTTATTCAATATAATTAGTGTTTACATTATTATCAGGCTTAAGGCTTAATGTTTACATTTATGTTGTCTGTTTCATTGTTCAATATAATCTTTTATATTTATGTACTCAATGTTTACATTAATTTCAGGCATACAAATAATTTTGCTTTCACTCAGCTATTCAACTTAGCATTATTTAATCATATCGTAGTTGCATTATATTTATATTTATGTACTCAGTGTTTACATTATTTTCAAGCATACCAATAATTTTGCTTTCAATCAGTTGTTCAACTTAGCATTATCCATTATTTAATCATATCGTAGTTACATTTTTTTCACCTGCATTCATCATAAATCAAAGATTATAATAGCAGCATTATACCATACATCAAATATAATAACATCAGCATCAACCATTTTTTAATCATATCACAGTTATATTCTAAATTTGTCTTTAATAATGGCTAGGGTTTCATCATAGCAGATTGTATATATATATATATATATAATCTGATAAGAATGTGTAGGGTTTCATCAAAGTAGATTGTATATATATATATATATAAAATATGATAAGAATGTGTACGGTATCATCATAGCAGATTATATATATATATATATAATCTGATATGAATGTGTAGGGTTTCATCATAGCAGATTGTATAGATATATATATATATGGTAAGAATCTAGTGTTTGATTGCATTTTGGCATCTTTAAAAATCATTTTTGTGTATGGCATTAAGGTTTTGACTGTAATCATTTCTATTTACATGTGACTGCCGACTGGTAGAAAAATGATCCCTCGTGAATTATTTTGTCTTATTCTATGATATTCTTATCAGACTGTAGACATACATACATACATATATATATATATATATATATATATATATATATATATATATATATATAGTCATGCCATCTATTGTTTCCTCATATCAAGCCGTGTAGAGTTTACATGTGACCAGTACAAATTTGATCCACCTCTCTCACCTGCAAGATTGTTTGTTCACTAGTGGATTTTTGTTGGGTTCAATGATATTTGATTGCAATTTGGCATCTTTAAAAATCATTTATGTGTATGGCATGAAGGGTTTGACTGTCTTATTCTGTCGTGAATTATTCTATCTTATTTTGTCTATGCCATGGACTTTTTGATTGCTATGCCTTTTTTTGACATTATTCTATGAAGTAATCACATGTAATGTGATTTAAACAGGACATTGATAGAATTTTGACCAAGTATCATCATGAAATTTACTAGGTATATAATAGGATACTTAATCTTCAAATATTTTTTCATTTTATCTTATATGGAGTTGCATAAAATGTCTCTACCTCTTAATAACATTTTGTTTCCACAATCCATGACATTACTAATCAAGATTTATGGATAAAACTATGCAATTTTTCTTCATCAATGTTTTGGATCATGGAAATCTTGATCCAAATGACATGGACCTTAACATATGTAATCTTATGGGTGGTATATATCTATATAAGACTGTACATATGTAATCTGATATATATATATATATATACATATATATATATACATATACATATACATATATATATACATATACATATACATATACATATACATATACATATACATATGTATATATATATGTATATATATATACATTTATATACATATATATAGATATATATATGTATGATCTTATATGGATAATAATGGTGTAAATGAGGAAGGAAACCGCAGGAGATGAAGACTTTAGGGCTTAAAGTTGCCCAGCAACCCGCGGTTAAGTTAACACATATGCGTGGTTTCATGAAGGCTTAAGGGGTACGTGGTTAACTCATATGCATGGTTTGATGAAGGAATATGGGGCACGTGGAGAACATTTTAATGTGATGAGCTTGATGGCAAAGGGACCACCTCCTAACGGACCCACGTGATATTTTGATGGGGAATTATTGCATACAAACGTAACTTGAAATAGGTGAAATGATAATTGGAATAAGCATTTTTTCATTCAACACACCATTGTTTGGTAGGAAAATACAAATGTGAAAGTTAATCACAACAATTCAATGCATTCAATATACACATTGTAATGATTTTATAAGAGGCAATTTCCAGTGTCATTTGAAATGACAGATTGTTTCCCACAAAAAATTCAAATTTGAAACTCACCCACCACAATTCAATTTACCCATTCGAATGATTTTTTAAGAGTGAATTCTCATATACTAAGTCTCCACCTCTCTTCACCTGCAAGATTGTTTTTTTAACACACTGTTTTTTTGGGCATCGTTAATGTTTGAGCACTATGATTTTTGTTGACATTATTCTATGAACTAATCTCATGTTATTCTTTGTTGCACTAACAAGTTATTCAATTTTTACTGTTTGTGCAGGTTAACTGGAAAATTATGGCACCTGCTAGAAGGACTACAAGGGTTGTAGGAAGAGGAAAACATGCAATTAGAGTAACTCATGGGGTGCACTTCGTTGAAACACAGCCTGATGAAGAAGTTCATGCAAATCCCAGCCCACAAGATGTTCCTAACTCTGCAGATGAAGCCACCAACACAATAGAAGCCGAACTTCCTGTTCAGCCAAATGTTCAACCTGATGTTCAACCTGTTGTGCAACTTCCCTCACTTGTACTTGTACCCATTAGGCAGTGGACATATGCTGATATGGAAGGAGCAGTTAAGAGTGTTGAAGAAAACATGTCAATCAGGGCAGCAACAATCAAGTGGGGTATGCCACCTAGCAGTTTGAGGGCATGGCTGTTAGGACAAACCACCACAAAGAGGAGGGGTCCACCTACAATTTTAACTGAAGAGGAGGAGACTGAAGTTGTCGAATGGTGCAAGGACATGGCAAGATTGGGCCACGAACTGTAAGTAAATCAACTGCAAGCCACCGTTTCCCATATAACAGCAAGTCGACCCAATCCTTTCACAAATGGGGTCCCCGAGAGGTCATGGTGGGCAGGATTTCAAAGAAGGCACCTAGATTTGACAATCAGAATAGCTGAAGGAGTGGACAGTGACAACAATTATGGTTCATTCTTCTGTCGTGCAAGCATTCTACGACAACCTCGAGAACCTGATCAAACTTAACCAGTATGGACCAGGTCGAATATGGAACTGCGATGAGACTGGTATTCAGGTTGGAAGGAACTGTGGCATGAGAGTTATTGCCAAATTGGGTACAAAATGTGTACCACATTTAGTTTCAAAAAGTAGAGAGTGGATCATAGTGCTGGCTTGTGTAAGTGCAGCTGGGATAAGCATTCCCGGGTTCTACTTGTTTAAATCAAAGAGGCACATGCAGAACTATATCTTTAAATGTGAGGTTGGGGCATTGATGGCAGTCCAAGAACATGCGTGGATGACAAAGGAACTATTTCTCAAATGGTTAGACCATTTTGTAGCCAATATCCCTGGTGGGGTTTCACAGAAAAACTGGGCCCTTCTCATTTTTGACGGTCATGGCAGCCACGTGGCTTTCAAGACCATTGAGCAATCAAAAAAATTAGGAATAGACCTGCTAATGCTTCCTGCTTATACCAATCACAAGCTGCAGCCATTGGATGTCAACATTTTTGCTCCATTCAAGGCATATTTCAGAGAGGAAAGAACTATTTGGCAGGCTGCAAACCCACATATTGATATTGGACGTGAAGAGTTGGCAAGTCTTGCAAGCCAAGCTTTTAGAAAAGCCTTGAAACCAAGTAACATTGTCAGTGGGTTCCATAGAACAGGAATATGGCCTCTTAATCGGTCAGCCCTTGACAACGACATGGGCCCAAGTGAGGGCTATGTTGTTGAAGATGATGTTGCAACTCCTACAACTAAAGATGAACCAGTCACAATGGAAACTGAAGACGATGTTATGGCAGCAGAGACATGCTTGCGTCTTCTTGGTTACAATGAGGATGTAATAGATGGTTTTGTGAGGGAATATGATGCAAGGGAAGTGGCAAGTGGTGTTGTAGTAGAATGCAATGGGGGTGATGAAGCTATAGCACACATTCAACCAGAAATCCAACAAGTTTTAGTATATTTCCAACCAGAAGTTCAATCAGTTATTGCACCCTCCACTGAAGATACAACCACTACATCAACGGGCCTGAGTTTTCCAACTCAAGTTAGCCAACCGGAATGGATGCATGAAGCAGCCACAAACCTTGGAGTGCAAATAAATCCAACTAAGGAAGAAGTCAGCCTCTCTATGCCTTCCCCACCACATGTTGATCTAGTTGAAGTAATACATTACTTCACTAATGCAAGGAATTGGCAAGAGCATAGTGATGGTGAAAGTGAAGATGACAATGCTAATAGTGAGCAAGAAGCTAATTTTGTGCCATGCACCCCACATGATGGATCACAAACAACAAGACCAATCAGCAAATTCTTGAAACTTCCAGTGCAGAGGGTGCAAGGAACATCACGGAGAGGTTGTTCGGGAGTGCTTCGCCTTAGTAGGGGGTCCCAAGTACTAACATCTGACGCCTTCATTGAATTGTTCAGCCAACAAGAGGCAGAGAAGAAAAGGCAAGAGGAGTTACAACAACGTAAGAAGGAGCAGATGTTGCAGAGAAAGGCAGACCGTGAAGCATAAGCAATTATAAAGGAAGCAGCAAGGGCTGAGAAGCAAGCAAGGAAAGCGATAGAAGATGAGCAAAAAATGATAAGAATGCAAGAGAAAGCCATTTGACAGGAGCAGGCCAAGGCTGAATGTCTACAAAAGGAAGCAGAAAAGAAAGCAAAACAAGTAGAGAAGAGAAAATGTAAGTCAACAGTGGGGGATCCTATACCCACCCATCATCCTATCCTGCTTGATATGATGAGCATTTTGACACCAGCCTTTACAGCCATCAACAATATGCAGGTTGGAAGTGGCTCACAACAAATGGGATTGACTGTTGATGCAAGCCAGGCATTACTTGCTCAAATAGCAACATGCCTTCAAGGAGGTATTAACCAAATATCACCTCCTCCAAGTGGACCTGACTCAGCTACTAGCAGATATATCACACCGCCACCTTTTCCTAGAAATATGGACAGTTGATGATGTCCATATTCAATTTTGTTTTTTGATTGATGTAGCAGTATATTTTGGTGATCTAGTTTGCAAATCAAATCTATTTATCTACTTAAAGTTATAACTATGATATGATTATAAGATGTGATAATGCTGATGTAATTATGTTTCAAGTATGTTCGAGCCATGTTTTTCTCTCACACCACACAATCAATTATTGTAGTTTGATTCAAAATATAACTATGATATGATTATAAAATGTCCTAATGCTGCTGTTGTTTGTTATTGGAACCTCAAATTTGTATGCCTTCTATGTTTGATGATGGTTTCAGCCTTCTATTTTCTGTGTTCTCACTAATTACACTATGTTTCACTCTTTGTCAATAAAAAATAATCACAAAACTTTGTTACGTAAACCCATATGTGTGGTTTGATGAAGGCATATGAAGACAATGATATACTCTTATCAATTATCAGTATCAAAAATTAATGGAACTACATGTTAATTATCAGATTAATTATATATATACACATAGACACACACACACATATATATATAGCTATATATGTACATACATATATGCATAACCATATATATGTATGTACATATATACCTATCAATATATATATATATGTATATACATGTAGACATATAATTAATATAATACTAACTAATCTCATAATTAATGTATACTATTGCTCATTTCATCTAACTTACAGCCATATATATAAAAATACACATTTTTTTAGTATTACTAGGTCATTGCCAAAGTAAAGTCATAGACTTTACCTGTCATTAACGCTGAATGTCTTATGTTGATTGTGGATAAATCCTCGCATTCCTGCCATTAAGAGACCAATTCCAATAAATATATTCCTCGAATGAAATAAGCATCTAATAAGAAAAGTATTTATTTAAGAACATGTGTATACCAGAAAATGTAAACATATCAAGAAGCATTCAGAGCAAAATGTCCCTATAGAGTTTGTTGTGTTAACAAATAGCTTTGTTGGTATGTTGATAATCCACATGCTTGATTCACCTCTCCACGCTCCTGCTTGCCTGCAAAATAATTGTAATAAACGGGGGTAGTACTTGGTACTCATAACATTCCCACATCAAATCATCCTTACAATATTGCATGCACAACAATAAGAGTTTTGATTGGAGCATTAAAATCCACAATGTTTTGATCCTTGGTATGAAGCTGAAAATAATAGTGTGTATTACATATGATGGCACCATATATGGCAGAGTGCAATAGAATGGACATATATATACATATATATGTATGTGTATACATGTATATCTATATGCATATACATGTACATCTATATAAATATACATATATTTAGTGACAACTGTTGCACAAATTTATTTGACAGTGTGTATTGTGCAAATACTTCATGCCACGACTTTCAATAAATATATGTATATCCATATAAATATACATGTCTATGTATATACATATACATGTATACATATACATTCATACATAGATATGCATATACATGTGTATATATATTTGTATATACATATACATGTACATGTATATGTAAATGTATATACAAATATGTAATCTAATTATTGAACAATGAAACAGACAACATAAATGAAAATTCAGTATACTGATAAATAAAAACATGAATTTACTTATTCTGAGTGTACCAACATAATAAGCTTCCTTTTAAGAGGAATGTGCAGAAGTTGCCTTAGTAAGCTCTGAAGTCTGTAGAGGATATTCAATGAAAGCAGGGGGAATTCGTAATGAAAATGACAGTGGGAATTCCCTCTTAAAAAATCATTCGAATGGGTAAATTGAATTGTGGTGGGTGAGTTTCAAAGTTGAATTTTTGTGGAAAACAATCTGTCATTTCATTTTGCAGTGACCATCTATGCCTAAGTTTTGTAGAGGATATGTTGTGAAAGCATATGCAAATTCGTAGTGAAAATGACACTGGAAATTGCCTCTTATTAAATCATTAGAATATGTATATTGAATGCATTGAATTGTGGTGATTGACTTTCACATTTGAATTTTCCTGCCAAACAATGGTGTGTTGAATGAAAATTTTCCTATTACCAATTATCATTTCACCTATTTCAAGTTATGTTTGTATGGGGGCCCCATCAAAATATCACGTGGGTCCATTAGGAGCTGGTCCCTTTACCATCAACCTCATCACATTAAAATGTTCTCCATGTGCCCAATGTTCCTTCATCAAACCATGCATGTGAGTTAACCACGTACCCCTTAAGCCTTCATCAAACCACGCGTACATGTTAACTTAACTGAGAGTTGCTGGGAAGCTTTAAGCCCTAAAGTCTTCATCTCCTACGGTTTCCTTCCTCATTTACACCATTATTATCCATATAAGATTATATATATATATGTATGTATGTATATATGTATGTATATATGTATATATATGTATGTATATATATATGTATGTATATATATACACATATACATATATATATACATTATACATATATATATATACATATACATATATAGATCAGATTACATATGTACAGTCTTATATAGATATAGGTATACCACCCATCAGATTATACATATTTTAGAATTCAATTCTCCAAATTGTTTATATTATATGATTTAGATTTCATATACATGATTATGAATACAATTATATGCATAAATTAAACCATTTAGTGGATTAGATGACTAGTGATTTAGATTACATAGTGACAGCCATTGCAACTTGGACATTGTTTGCTTAATTTCATCTGGTCGGTCCATTTTCTTAGTCTGGTGAGATGAACTGAGGTACTACACTTCTCACAGTTAAACCAAAATATAAAATTACCCAAGTTTTAGAGTTCAATAGGCAACCATCAGAATTTTGGATTTATACTTGTGGAAATTTCTGAGAAAATTCATTTGTTATAGAGTCCTCACAGTCTGCATTGCTAGTTCTGTCTATGTAAGGAAGAGATCTATTTTTATGGAAGCTTCTTTATTAGATAACAATGTAGTGGTCTAGAAAAACTAAAGCAGTTTCAATGAAAATTATCTGGTTCACTTGATGAAGAAAAAGATTTTTTGAAATTTTAACATGCTCCACTTCATTAGAAAATAATGGTATGTTAACATTATTTATTTCCCTCCTCTCATCTGGTGGATTACTCAAAGGAGGTATACCTAGATTACATTAATTAGCCTTGATTAAGGCTAAATCTAAAAGCTTGGTGCATTGCTTAACCTGTTAAACTATTGCCAAGTGGCAGCATGTGTTTGGTCCAAAATTTTATTTAATTTTCTCTCAAATATTTACCAATAATTTAAGATACAAATTTTTGGGAAACTGTGGACTATTCTGTTTAGATCTCTGAGTCATTGCTAGTCCATCCAAAATGAAATTAGAAACAAATATTTGGATAAAGTGGACTATTCTAATGTTGCAGTGTAACTGTGTAAGTGAGAAACAAGTAATATGATGTCTACCAATCAACCAAATTAAACCAGATTTAATCAAAACCCAAGTGAGTGCTACCAAAGGAGAATCATCATTTGAAGTGGTTCATATTGTGGATGATGGGGCTTGTGACTCATGATTTTATGGAATGGTATTAGCAGGCCTTAAATCAAAACCTCAAGCTATGAGGCATAATGATTTCTCATCATTATCACTTATACAGTGGGATCGAGGAAGGATGGGAAAAACAATGCAATTAATGAAAGGGTCAAAAGGAGACATTGACATGGAGACCTATGCAAAGTTTGGGAAGGTAAACGGTTTGGAGAAGGGACAATCGAGTAGTATGAGGAAGGTCGATAGCTTCTAGACTAGCGAGAGGGGATTTTAGAATAATGTCAACAGAAATAATAGCGCTCAAACATTGACGACACCCAGAAAAACCACTGTTGAAAAAGCAATCTTGCAGGTGAAGAGAGGTGGAGACGTTTTTTGTAGCTCCATATAAATTAATTGGTAGCACTCGCCTGGGTTTTGAATAAATGTTTAAATTTCATATAATAATTCACGAGGGCTCACTTGTCTACCAGTCGGCAGTCACATGTAAATATAAATGATTACAGTCAAACCCTTAATGGCATATAGAGAAATGAGTTTTAAAAACCCAAAATGCACTCAAACACCGTCGAACCCAAAAAAATTCCACTGTTAAACAAGCAATCTTGTAGGTGAAGAGAGGTGGAGACATTTTATGCAGCTCCATATAAGATAAAATGAAAAAGTCTTTGAAGATTAAGTATCCTATTATATACCCAGTAAATTTCATGATGATACTTGGTCAAATTTTGTTAATGTCATGTTTAAATCATATCACATGTGATTACTTCATAGAATAATGTCAAAAAAAGGCATAGCAGTCAAAAATTCGATGACGTAGACAGAATAATTCACAAGGGTTCATTTTTCTACCAGTCGGCAGTCACATGTAAATATAAATGGTTACAGACAAACCCTTAATGGCATACAGAGAAATGAGTTTTAAAAACCCAAAATGCACTCAAACACCGTCGAACCCAACAAAATTCCACTATTAAACAAGAAATCTTGTAGGTGAAGAGAGGTGGAGATGTTTTATGCAACTCCATATAAGATCAAATGAAAAAATCTTTGAAGATTAAGTATCCTATTATATACCTAGTAAATTTCATGATGATACTTGGTCAAAATTCCGTCAATGTCCTATTTAAATCACATTACATGTGATTACTTCATAGAATAATGTAAAAAAAAGGCATAGCAGTGAAAAAGTCGATGACAAACAGAATAATTCACGAGGGTTCATTTTTCTACCAGACGGCAGTGACATGTAAAAAAAAATGATTACATTCAAACCCTTCATGCCATACACAGAAATGATTTTAAAAGACACCAAAATGCACTCAAACACTGTCGAACCCAACAAAATTCCATTGTTAAACAAGCAATCTTGCAGGTGAAGAGAGGTGGAGACGTTACTTGTAGCTGAAGGTCGTCGTCGTGCTGGCTGAGCCAAAGTCGGTGGCGGGAGAGAGGAACCGTGGTCGCGGTGAGGAACATTCTAGAAAGAAACTGCGGGAGATGAAGACTTTAGGGCTTAAAGCTGCCCAACAACCCGCGGTTAAGTTAACACGTACGCGTGGTTAACTCATATGCATGGTTTCATGAAGGAATATGGGGCACGTGGAGAACATTTTAATGTGATGAGGTTGATGTTAACGGGGCCACCTCCTAACGGACCCACGTGATATTTTGATGGGGCCCCCATACAAACGTGACTTGAAATAGGTGAAAGGATAATTGGTAATAGGCAATTTTTTTATTTTTTTTGGATTTGTAATGAACGGGTATAGGCAAAATAGTGAAGATGTAGGGGACGGTGGTAAAAAAACACCCCTTTTTACCACCTTTCATTTTACAACTTCCACAAGACATGTTTGAAATACCCAAAAGCCAATTTTTTCTTTTTAAGGTCCTAACTAGATTACGAAGAAGCCCAAAAAAAATTGAAATTGAGCCTATTTTGCACTCTACACGAATGCGCGAAGTTAGCCCTAACAACTACTGGTACGTTTCCCCTAGAAAAGGTGCTCATGACATTAAAGGGAGATATATCAGAAACTAGAGCAGGTTTGAACTACCATACGCTATAATCAATAGTCAATACAGAGGTTGTTTACGTGGGACCAGCTTTCCCACATAAAAAACCAGTACAACCAACTTACCCAAGCTTCCTGCATAAGCTGCAGCGTTGAGGAATGTCTGACGGTCATCCCTTGGCCAGAAAACCATTATCAATGGTGTGGCTTCTAACAAGAGCTTCGCTGCATCAATGTGACCGTGGTCTAATGCTATTATCAGCGTCGTCTCTCCAAACTAGTTGCGCCTGTACACACTACACCTCCTATACTTGAGTAGAATTTTGACTACCTCTGGATTGCCCTTCTTAGCAGCTTCATGCAGTGGTGTGTTCTTATCTGAATTCCGAGCTCCAGCCACGGAGCACTTCACACCAAGTATCCATTTGACAACCTCCACGTGCCCTTCTCTTGCAGTGATGTGCAGGGCAGTGTTTCCTTCAAATGTAATCCCTTGTTTCTTTATGGTGATTATTGGAAGTTCGAGAAATTTCTTGAGAATTACTCATTAATATGCTTTTGTCAAATTCCGCGTGTTTACTTTTATTTATGCTCTTGCTTTGGTCATTTCAATCAATCATATTGTCAATTATTTATGCTTTTTGTCATTTCAATCAATCATATTAACAATGAAATGGATTAATTTTTTAATTTAAGTTTAACATTATATTTTAGGTTTTGATTTGTTTAGATGGTTTAATTTAAATCACATTATTATAGATGATTTTGATAAAGAAAGTGGTTTCTTCTTACCATTTACATTTGCTTATTATTAAAAAAGAATATTTGTGATCTTATCATGTTCATCATCTAACTCTATGTCAACTATTTTTTTAAACCAAAACTTTTCTATCTAAATTAATAGGTGAGCAACTTTTAAAAGTTTTAAATTTTTTTCTTTACAATAAAAAAATTATTTTTTAATTTATGAAAAGAAATCTAAATTAATTTATTAACAATAATTTTTAAAAATCTAGATTTGTTTCGTAGAACATTTTTTAATATTTAAAAATAACAACAAATTATTTAGAATTAGTGAAGGTATTTTTTGGGATAAATTTTTAATTAATTATTTTTAATATAATACTTTTATTTTATAAAAAAAAATAGAATGTTGATGAATAGATATTTCACTATTTCATGTTATAATTTTTAAAATTTAAATTCATTATTAATTTTTACTTTAGTAAGTTGTATATAAAAAATTAATTAAAATTATAGATTGTGTATTCAATTTTTGTCAATAAAGTGTTTATTTATATATACCACATAACTTGAAATAAAAATAAAACATTTATCTAATTTTAATCATAGATCATTAATATTGATAGAGATGTAATTTTTTTAGTTTTTATTGTTTATTTTATTTTTTATAATTTTAAATGACAAAAATTTTAATTTACATACACATTTTTCTACAATTCAATTATTTTTGCGGATACTCTAATTAAAATTATTATTTATTGTAAAAATGACATTAATGTACATAAATATTCATTATTTTTAAAAAATAATTTATCTAATTTTAATCATAGATCATTAATATTGATGGAGGTGTACTTTTTTTAGTTTTTTATTGTTTATTTTATTTTTTATAGTTTTAAATGAGAATAATTGTAATTTAGATATATATTTTTTTATAATTCAACTATTTTTGTATAAACTCAAATTAAAACTATTAATTATTATAAAAATGACATTAATGCACATACATGTTCATTTTGTCTAAAAGAAATCCATTGTTTGTCATTACTTTTATTTATGATTTTGTCATTTCAATCAATGAAATGAGTTAGCTTTTTTAATTTAAGCTTAAACAACATATTTCAAGTTTTTATTTATTTAAATGATTTAATTTAAATCACATCAATAGATGGTTCCTATTGATAAAGAGAGTGGTTTCTTCTTGCCATTTACATTTTCTCATGATTAAAAAATAATAATTATGATCTTATTATATACATCTAATTGTATGTCAACTATTTTTTTTTTTTTTGATATGCACGATAGAGAATTTATATTGAAAAAAAGAGGATTACAAGCGTCTGCAACGCAGGAATGACCATCCACCACCACCGTCGGGCAAAATGACAGTCTAACCTAGACTCGAACCGAGATTTCCCCAGACCCGAACATACAACAGCAACTACCCGAAAAAACTTGAGGACAGAGACGAGGGTTCACAGACCTAACCATAGCCCACTTGAAACAAGGCAGCCAAAAAGGTGCAGAAGACCACCAACAAACGACTATTGAAGATTTTAGACACATCGCCACCCTTATATGAAACCATTGACCTCCGCAAAACAGACAAAGCCCTCCAACCAGTCAATTCCCTCCGCCGGCACCAACTTTAATTTGCGTTTTAAGAACTCCACAGCCACGTCCGCAAGCTTCCTGTGGCGAGACAAAGCTGGCCCTTTGAGATCAAGGAGGAAGGGATACACCTTGACTGCTTCCTCTGTGTGCCATAAGAGAGGCAAATCAGCCGGGCGCGGGATACCTTTACCCAAAAGGGCCGCCTTCAACGTATCTTCCAGGCCACCGAGTAAAACCATGCGGAACAAACGCTCCATCATCTCCCGAGCTAGCTTCTTCGGAATTTCCAAATCCAATAACACTGCGAGAAAACGCGAGGAAATGTGAGCATTGTCTCTGGCATATTCCCTTCGTTGCAAGTGTTCATTTCCCAGAATCATCTTAACCGCAACCAGCAACACCGGATCATCCTCTAGCAAAATGCGTTTCAGTCTTTGATCAGTGATTTCCCTGAAAGCAATTTGTCTTTCCGTGGCAACCAGAGAGACCGGCGTGTCAACACCGAAGCATTCCAAACCATCCAAAGAAATGTGAATGGTGAATTTCAATTTTTTCGACCCCTCCATGAGAACAGCTACACCCTGCACAAGGAGAAAACAAAACCAGAATGCAAAAACCAAGTACCGAAATGTATTTAACGGATCCAAAAATAAACCCGTGAGAATCCGCTTGGCCATCGCACAAATGCCGAAATCATGAAAGGACGATCTTCGCATCCTTGCAATGAAGAATGTCTACGGACGCCGTCTGAACACCTTATAACTATAAACGCTTCAAGTGAGGTGAACCTCCACCCGGCTAAACCATAGTCTTGTCGATGGATGCCGTACGCTACGTGTTCCAAAGTGGAAGACTTGAAAACTAAGCCAATCCTGCTTTCTGACGATCATTAAAACCCCGCATTAAACTAGCCGTTTTCATTCAAAAGGCCAACATTCCTATTTGTGAACTAAGGATATCCGAGATGTGACGTGGATGTGTCGCCTCAGTATTCTCTCCCACCGACCCAAAGCCAACTCACACACCCCCAGTATTGGGTGTCAAAGGAGAGGCAGGGGAGGGAAGGGACCCACCCATCCGCCCCACTCAACTATTTTTTAAGTCAAAATATTTTTATCTAAATTAATAGATGATGGACTTTTTCTAAGTTTTTTTTTTTTTTTTTATAATATAAAAAATATTTTTTAATTTATAAAAGAAATATAAATTGATTTATTAACAATAATTTTTAAAAATCTATATTTTTTTATTAGAATTTTTTTTAATATTTAAAAATAATAACAATTTATTATTTAGAATTAGTGAAAATATTTGTTGTGACAACTTGTAGTTAATTAATTTTTAACATAATACTTGTATTTTAGAAAAAAATAGAATGTTGATGAATAGGTATTTCACTATTTCATGTTATGTTTTTTAAAATGTACAAGTACACTATTGATTTTTACTTTACTAAATTGTATTAAAAAAATTAAATAAAATTATAGATTGTGTATTTGATTTTTGTTAATATAGTGTTTATACATATATACCACATAACTTGAAATAGAAATAAAATATTTATCTAATATTAAACATAGATCATTAAAATTGATAGAGGTGTACTTTTTTTAGTTTTTAATTATTTATTTTACTTTTTTATAATTTTAAATGAGAATAATTGTAGTTTAGATACATATTTTTCTATAATTCAACTATTTTTGTAGATACTCAAATTAAAATTATTATTTATTGTAAAAATGACACTAACGCACATACATATTCATTATTTCTAAAAAAAGCATTTATCTAATTTTAATCATAGATCATTAATATTGATAGAGGTGTATTTTTTTTAGCTTTTTATTGTTTATTTTATTTTTTATAATTCTAAATGAGAATTATTGTAATTTAGATACATATTTTTCTATAATTCATCTATTTTTGTATATACTCAAATTAAAATTATTATTTAAATTGTAAAATGATATTAATGCACATACATGTTCATTTTTTCAAAAAGAAATTCATTCTTTGTTATTTTTATACATTTGTGTCCAATAGAGATATTTATTTTTATATAGTGAGTTACACAAATTGATTAAAAAATATAAAATAAATATAATAAAAAAATAAAATATATGAAAAAATATATTTTCTAAAGCATAATATGATGACTAGGGGTGATCCCACCGTGGTTTAGAGTTTTTGAAATCATATTGTACTTCTTTTTATTTATAGATTCTAAATATATTTTTTCCAAAAAATTTGGAATCATATTGTACTTAGTTCCTCAAGGAACTATAGGCACGACAAAATTCTAAATAGTTATTAATGTTTTGAATTTCAACCAATCAAAATTAATTATTTTCTTTGTACATTATATTTGAAGTTTTTCTAAAGTTAAATGCATGTTTTTTAACTTTTCTAATTTTCAAAATTATTTTTCTTGAATATTATTGGCTAAAAAAATTTAGGCGATAAGGGCGGATTATGCGGAATTGAGTATAATATTTTTTATTTTTCAATTTCATTGGCTTTTTTTGAGGCATTTTTTTCGCCACTTCTCAACTAATAAACTAATATTTGCACATTCGAATGTAAAAATTATGGCAAAGTTAAAGTTAGAAATGTTAATTTATAATAATTACAATATCATTCATAAAGCTCATTTTTATTTTGCAATTTTATTGGTTTTTTTTTGCCACTTCTCAACTAATATTTGCACATTCCCAAATGTAAAAATTATGACAAAATTAAAGATAAAAACTATTAATTCAAAATTAAAGATAGAAACTATTAATTTATAATAAAATAATAACTGTTTTTGGAATAACTTGATATTTGAAATCAACTATTTAAGATAAATATTTATTAATCCATTATTATAGTTAATATTGATTCATTATTATAGTTAAAATTTATTATTAACAAATACATAAATAAATTAAAATTAATTATTAACAAATTTAATATACATTTTTTGAAAACTAACATTAGTAGTTTTGAATGGGATAACCTATGGGAGCTGTTAAATTATGACAAAATTAAAGATAGAAACTATTAATTTATAATAAAATAATAACTATTTTTGGAATAACTTGATATTTTAACTAAAGGCACTACCTTTATTTTAACTCGTTATTAATAATTTTGTTTTTAACAAATGAGAGTTTTTTTTTTTTAATTGAAAAAATATTTATGTATTGTTAAAATAACACACAAAATATATAACAAAACATATTTCACAAATTAATTTTCTCAAATATAATTGGCAGGAAAGTTTTGGCCAATATAAGCGATTTATGCAGATCCATTATCATAGTGGGGATTCTAATGACAGATGGAAAGAGCAGATTTGGAAAAACTAAATTGGAACCGTTATCAACTACGATATTATTTTAGGTTGGACAGTTCAAAAATCACAACAAAGAAAGCAAGTGCCAAGAGGAAATTGGGAATTGTTTATTGGTAACTATTTTATCATTTGAATATATTCGATAAACATACTTCAAAGTTTATTGTGAATGTTTATTGTGAATGCAACCTAGAATGCAGTGTAGATTGGGCTATCTTCTGTAGATGCAGTTGTAGAGGGTTGCTCAGCTTGTGAAGATCTTTTTTGCGATGGCACGGGTAACCTTCAATTCTAAACATTGCATTTTTTTATATGCTTAAAATGATTCTCTTGGCTTGATAAATATTGGATGAGATTATAGGTGGCATGTAAAGGTGTGATATAAGCTTGAGCTATATTTTAAAGATTTTTGAACCAAGTAAGCTCTATGCTTGACAAAGGGGGTAGTAGATGCTTGTTTGAGCAGGAGGTGGCTAGAAAAAAAACTCAATTGAGAACCTTCTTGGTAGTAGATTGCATTTGACGATATCTAATAAAATGTGATGAATTCAAGGTCATATGCTTTCATGTTACCTTTTGTGGCTTTCAGATTGTGTTACATGGCCATTTTGCCACTTACGAAATTGTAATTTTACTATTTAGTTCTTCAAGGCCCTTTATTTTGGGTTAATTGATGGGTTCAAAAGTTAATCAACTGAAAGCCTTATCCATTGAATAGAAGTAGCCCTTTGAGATTTATACAAATATTTGGACACACCGTTTCCTATCCCTTTACAAATTTAGTGACTGTTTAATATTTTTTTATCCCAGACAAGTCAGGTAATTAAATCAAGCATCTTTAGCTTCTCTTATGTCTTTGGATTGGCCAATAATATTTTCATTCTCAACTCCAGCCTCTCTGAATGTGTGTTTGATTCCTATATGTGTTCTAGTGCTGGATAGTTTCTTTTTTGGGGCAATGTTGTTCGTGTAACTTCTTTAAATGATTAATGCAGATGTTTGGGTACATTACTAGGTCTCTTACCATTTGGTCTTGCTACTTTCTAGTAGCCATTTACAAAGCTACACTTATCGTAATTACCCATAAACTAATAATGGAAGGTTCAATTTTTAGTAATTCTTTAGCCACATCAATACATTTTTTCTTAAGAACCATAATACTTTAATAATTCCTTATCCACAAATACTTAAGCATGGAAGGTTCAATTTTTAGTAATTCCTTATCCACAAATACTTTAGGGGAGAGGACCTAGTAGTTGAGCATGTTTCAATATTTGAGATAGTAGTTGTTTATATAATTCCCAATAGTTGTGACATGACTACCTTAACTTAAACAAAATGTATTCCTTTGATCTAAAAAACAACCAATCATGTGATGCCACATCAATGCTCAACTACCCATGATGTGAATGCACAAGTATTGGTAACATGTTTGTTTTGGCTCTTTTTGGACACCTTGGAAAAAAGCATGATAATGTGGCATCATATTTGATGATGTGGCCATAAAACAAAATTTATAAGTAGGGGACTTGCCAAGTAAGCTGCTGTAAAAAAATTGGAGTGATTTGAAATTTCCAAGTAGGATTTTGAGAAGCACAAAGTTAGGGTGCACAACTACTGGGTCCTCTCCTATAGCTACTTCCACCTTGACAAACCTTGGAGTAGAACATAAGGCTATCTTTCCATTTCATCTTACAATATTTTCATAAACTTGAATAGCGGCTGAAGTTGATAGATCCGAAGTTTGCAATTTAGTTATAATGCTGAGAGCAAGGAAAAAACAAAAAAGCTCCAGAACAACACCTTTTTAGATCTAGAAGAGTAACTTGATTTGGAAGACAAGATAAGTATGAAATGGTAAAATAAAAAAAGCCATTCATGCTCATTATTTATTGGTAAAGACTGTCATTTGGAAAAAAAAAAATTATAGCAGAATGGTTGGACTATTTTTGAAAGAAAAACTTATTGAGAATAGAAGAATTTTCATCAACATAATTCCTAACTGGAGAGTGTCAAATCATTTACCACTAAGTTTTCAAATCTTGCACGATTTACAAAGTTTAAGAGAATTTGGCTTCCATATCCCTATTTTAAATAGGTCCCCAATACTTTAATGTTATTACCCAAGTTGTTTCCATTAGACTTCAAACTATCTAAAGGTCTTCTCTAAAGGGTTGAAATAACAGAGCATTTAGTAGCATTTATTGTTCGCATATAACCAAATAATTGTTCGCATATCTTATAGGAACACACTTTGCATCATAGCCCAAATTAATAAACCCTTACAATAAGTTGAAAAAGATATATTTATGTCAAGAGATACAAAAAAAATGCTAATGTGGGTAAAGGAGATAGAGAGACAATATCAAGATACACCATATCAACTGTATCATCATGCTTATTTCTCCTCACAAAAAAAGTGTAACACAAAATAAGCCATCTTCTAACTAGTAAGAGATAATGCTTTAGATTTTGACAATTATCCAAAATACATGACTAACTTTTGATATTTACTTTACATATATCATTTGGTAGCTATGGAAGTTTCACAAACATCATAGTCAAAACTTTGGACTCTTAATTATACACTTCTTCTTTTAGACTGGGGACGATACACAACATTTTCTTTTGTGACATTGTCCAAAAAACTTAACAAAAAAATTCATTGCAACACCCCAAATACATTCATTTCTCAATCGTATCAACACAACAATATTGCTTTGTTTAAGATAAATATATCATAGAGATTATCTAAATAAGTATAATAATATTGCATTCTTTTTAAGTCATGACCATGCTAGATGCCAATTTGGTTTAAAAGACCCCTGTCCATGTATTTTTTCCATAAAAATGGCAAAGGCCCTTAGTACACAACTTATAATAGCTAGTATGTTACAAAAATTTACATGATTGCCAATTCTAGCAGCACAAGCTAGTACATACAATTTGCATATGTTACCTGACTTACAAGATAGATGAGTTTTTTGGAGGAGATACAAATAAATACAACTTTTCAATTGGCGATAATTATTGGAACTATGTGTAAAATTTGGAGATTTGTGTTTGATTGCAAAGAGTTATCTCTTGTGATTTATGAGCAAATTATTATTTCTATTCCAATTGATCATAACAAAAAGACTTCCAATTTTGAAAAGAATATAACATAGAACCAAATAGAAATGAAAATTCCAAACAAAGATTGTCAAGAGTGTATCTCATTTATATTTTATTTAATCTTTCTCTTTATGTCTACGATTTCATGAAGTTTTTCTAATCATGTAAATAAAATGTTGATGGATACGTAACACATTTAGTGCACTCATGCCCTAGTTCATCATATCTGGTAGAGAGCATGTCCATCTAGAGATGACCTTATAATTTGGTTATGACTTATCCAGAGATAGTGATGTCAACAAAAATTTAAATGAGACAAGCTAAGGGTATACACATCAATGTCTAAGTTAAACAATTAATACCCTCGACAAATATCAGTTCACACAGTGATGAGTCTACAATACAAAATTGTTATTCTAGATGGTAGGCTTATAACTATACTATCCTAGAAATGCATGAGCATTGTCTAGTCACCTTGAATAGTTAAGGAAATCTTTGAACTCATAAGTATTTACATAATGCTAGCAACATGTAAATTGTGCTTTCTTCATGGCCTAAAAGTACAACCAAAGCATTTCAAAATTTTGAAGTGAGCAAAATTCTATTGTTATCAGGGTCATTTTCTAATGGAAGACAAAGTTGACTCTATCAATGATCAAATTCCTAAATTTAGGTGACAATTGCTTTATCCCGACCAAAACTTATTGTTATCACGGTCATTTTGTAATGGAAGACAAAGTTGACTCTATCAATGATCAAATTCCTAAATTTAGGTGATAATTGCTTTATCCTGACCAATTGTTCCTAAAACACAACAAACTCAACAAATACAAACAAAACTATTCTAAAACTTTATGGTAGAACTTCCTCGCTTCAAATCTTTGTTATTTATAGATTCTAAATATATTTTTTCCATAAATTTTGGAATCATATTGTACTTCTTTTTCCATCTCCCTTGAAAACTAGTTTTCTTTATAAAACAACATTTTTAAAAAGTGACGCTTACTATATAATACATAAAAAAATTTCAATTAAAGATAAAATTAGAAAAAATTCTTTCGAATTTAAATTTGTAACTCGATATTTGATATCTAGTACTTTAAAAAGTGTTGATGACAGAAATATAATTAATAATAAATTCCTCTCTTGCTAATACTTTGGAGATTCGCTGATACTTCAAAGTGGCAGCCGCAAAAGAAAAAAGAAAATATCTTGTCCCCTCCCTGTTTAATTATTCTCTTTGATTAAAACTGATTGGTGGACGTTAAGAAACTTCTTGACATTTAATGTATGAACACCCAATTCAGGTGTTTACTTTTATTTATTCCTTTCAATCTTTATGAGAACTCCATTGCTATGATTTTGTACTGAGTTAATACTTTGAACATAAAATCGTTGTTCTTGCCAGATCCATTTGCTCAAACTTAGAGAAAAGGACAACCTATCTCATCATATTTCATTTTCTAAATTGTATGCCAATTATTATTTTGGCATAATCTATTTAGGATGGAGATTTTAAATTAAATTAATGGATGAAAGTTGCATTTATTAAAAACTTTTTTTTCCCTTTTAAAATATGATTATTATTTATTACTGTTGCACATAAATGGATTGATAAATGTAATGTTTATTGATTCAAAAACATTAATTTATTTAGTAAGATAAGTTTTAAAATTTTAAATTGGAAGTATTTTTTTTATTTAAAAATAAAAAGAGATTAATATATATTCAAAATTAATAGAAGAGGAATTTATCTTTTGGACATTTTTGTAATTAATGGAAAGTAATATTATTATTTGACACAATCATTTTAATATTTAACAATTGTAAGGAATGAAAGTGCATACTGTGTATTCTTAAAGACACTTGGAGGAACAACCTGCTCAAACAAGAATGGAACCTAATGAATAGTCAAAAGGAGTAATCTTGTTATTAGTAGGTTTCTTTCAGGCCTGAAATTTGACGGTCACCCCTACCTGTCATATGAAAATTTTATGACAATTTGGTCATTTATGAATTTTTATATAAAATCTTTTATAAATGCAATATCTTGAAAAATTAGAAAATAGTGATAATTATTAGTAATAAATATAAAAATCTACTATTATAATTATCAATTAACAAAAGTTTCTAAGTTCATATTAAAAACAAATCTTGTTAAATATATTATAAAAGTTAAAAATAATTATATATTCTACTTTGAAAAGATTATAAATTAATATATATTTTTATAATAATATTATAAATCACATAAATTAATATAAAAAAATGATAAATATTATAAAAATGTCAAAAGTTTCTAAATTCATATTAAAAAATATTCATAAAAGTTATATTATATTTTAAATAAATTTATCTTTTTATGATAAAAATTATTAAATGATATATATTATATTTTGCTTATAATATTTTTTCACAGTTTAATAAAAATATAGTAAGTTAAATTATACGGTCTAATAATTTTTAAAGTTGTAATATATGATCTAAAATTGAAAAAATGTCAAATAGACCATCAAATTCCAAGGCTAGTTTCTTTTGTTGTTTTTTGGTTTATCCCGGCCTACATGCCTGTCTCTTTGAGGCCTGTGGACTTTTTTGGTCTTTTCTCTCAATGACTATTTCTCTTTAACTTTGTGTTGTTCTCTGGTTGGCCTAGAGGCCTTTGCTTTTGTTTGAATTAGTGGCCTGACGGCCTTGTTAGCCGATAGGCTATTCTACGTGGGGGAACACCACCGGCATTTCCCCCAATATGACGCCGGCGGGAACCCCACGAATTGGAGGTTGGCAAAATTTTGTGCCATTCAATGTGATATTAAATTTTGTTTGTGATTTAGTGAGGCTGGCAGTTGAGGAGGTTATTGGCATCTCGAGGAAGCGGAATAATTTCAAACAACTTTTAGCTAAATGTAGCGGAGCTTTGAAATGGTTACAGATAGCAGAATTCAGACGCCAAATTCTACGCCAATGGAAACACAGTGGATTGCTGCAGACAGGGAGAGGCTTGAAAGTCTCCTTGCTATATAAATGGAGGCGAAAATAGCGGAGCAAACTGGCAAAGAAACGGCTCTTTGATTTTCTCTTCAATGGATACAACGGACTCTGACAGAGGACTCTCAAAATCGAGCAAATTGGGGGGCAATGGTAGATTTGACACAAAAATTAACGGACAGCCATCGTGTTGTCGAAGTTGGATTCACTATTTATTTATATTTTATTTTTTTTATTTTTTTATTTTTATTTTTATTTTTTTTATTTATTTTTATAGTATTTATTTATTTATTTTATTTATTTGTTTTAATTTATTATATTTTTATCATATTTATTAATTTATTTGTTTTTATTTATTTATTTATTTTTATTTGTCTTTATAGTATATATTTATTTATTATATTAAAAATTTATTATACTATTTTATTTATTTTATTTAAAAAATAATTTTTATTTTATTTTAAAAAATATATTAATTATATATTATGTGTATCTATAAAATAAAATCTTAATGTATATAATTTTATTATTTTATATAAAATAAGATTTAATCAATATCATTATCACTGCATAAATGAATGGTTAGGAAGCAATCATATTAGATTCATTGCAAAATACTATATAGTGGCAGTGCGTTAGGAGCAAATATCCTACCAAAAAATACATTATTGAAGGGAATCACTATTATTTAATACCTACTTTTTTAATTTGCATTATTTTTGAGTGATTGCTTTCGACACATGCTACAATCTATTTATGCATTTTAATTTTCAAACTGAAGTAGTGGATGAGGGATAACGGTGTTCCAAAACATAGCTAAATGGCAATAAGCGTTGAAACTTTCATCCACTTACTAGTAGGTGTCAATGAGATTTTTCATTTCCCCAAAATTCAAGGCTCAACTACCATCTAGCAACTTGTTTTCGAAGGCCAAATGTTTTTCAATACAATGTCTATGGAAGAGGTGCGAATACATTTTAGTCTCCATTAGAAGTTTCTTGGTAGCAATAAATGTATGAATCTTTGAAGAATATCATGAAAAATTAATAGTGTAAGAAAGCAGAGCTTTTTTCAAAGTCTCAGAGGTTGTGGAATGGCTGATATTTGTTAGTATGGAGGTCATAAAGGACAAATTACTTGGTATTTGTTCAGTGTTATAAAATCCAAACAATAAACAAATAGAAAAATGAAAAACTAAAGTTGTATAGGAAGTGTTGTTTTTGGAATGAGTTGGAGAGGGTAAAGAAGTAGAGAGGGAAGGATAGAGAAAGAGAGAGAGGAGGAGGGTAAAGGGACAGAGGGAGGTAGAGAGGGATAAGTGAGATAAAGATAGGGAAGGAGAGAAAGGTGAGATAGAAAGAAGTAGAGAAGGAAAGAGAGAGCTAGAGAGAGTAAGAGTGAGAGAGAGGGAGGGAGGAAGAGGTAGAGAGGGATAGGGGAGATATAGATAATTAGAGGGGAATAAGTGGGAGAGGGAGAGAAGTAGAGAGGGAAGGAGAGAGAGAGAAATAGGTGGGATGGAGGGAGGGATAGGTAGAGAGGGATATGTGATATAGAGGGAAATAGAGAGGAAGAGGAGGAGAGCAAAGAGGGAGAGGGGGAGGAGCAAAGGGAGGGAGGGAGAGGTAGAGAGGGATAAGTGAGATAGAGAAAGAGAGAGAGGAGGGTAAAGAAGTAGAGAGGAAAGGATATAGAAAGAGAGAGAGAGGAGGGAAAAGAAGTAGAGAGGGAAGAAAAGAGAAAGAGAGAGAGGAGGGTAAAGGGACAAAGGGAGGTAGAGAGGGATAAGTGAGATAGAGGATGGAGAGGGGGAGAGAGAGGTGGAATGAGGGAAAGTAGAGAAGGAAAGAGAGCAGTGAGTGAGAGAAAGGAGGGAGGGAGGGAGAGGTGGAGAGGGATGGGGAGATATAGAGAAATTAGAGGGGGAGGAGAGTGAGAGAGGGAATAAGTGAGAGAGAGAGAGGAGAGTAGAGAGGGAAGGAGAGAGTGAGAGAAATAGGTGGGATGGAGGGAGGATAGGTAGAGAGGGATATGTGATATAGAGAGAAATAGAGAGGGAAGGAGAGAGCAAGAGGGAGAGAGAAGGGGGGAGGGAGGGAGGGAGAGGTAGAGAGGGATAGGTGAGATAGATCGTGTTTCTTTCTTTATGTCGCCCATTGCTTTTCATGGCCGTAAATAATGTGGGCTCAACCTATCGGCGTAAGTATTGCACTTCATTGGGGTGAAAGTGCTAGTTTTTTAATTGTTTTTTGTTTAGGACCAAGGCCCTTACCCTCTTTTTTTAATCAAAAACATTTTGTTTAATGTCATTTTACATTGTTATCATAAATATATATTTTATCATTCAATCTGATTTATTTGGTGTAATAATTGAAAATCACCCTTAAACTCAGTAGTCATGTGTCATTTTAGCCATTAGAAATCAACCACATGAATCCCAATCCTTATTTTGAATATTTTCTCACTTTAAAATATCATGTGAAGCAATCTAGTCCTTAGATTAGATCACATGACATGACTTAGTTCATCTATTTCAAATTATTAGTTTCCTACTCCATGCCAACTTTCCTTTAATATTATTAGTGTCATGTTGACTCACGTGCTAAAATCTTACATTTTCTCAAGGAATATATATTTAAAGACATCTTCTAGGTCAATATTATCATCACATATTATACATCAAGAATTACCATAAGAATGAGTGCATTTAGAGAACTCAATCATAATATCATTAGTCTTCATCAATATTGACATCTCTAATTAGCATGTTTTATCTTTGTATAATGGCCAAGGGAACTAACTATTACTAAAGAAGTTGAGGATCTTCCCCTAATCCTATAGTATGCCTTACTATTATTTTTAGCACAACCCTTGCTCAATGAACAAGTAAAGGAGGCTAGCATGTTTCAAAATATTGCATGTCTTAAACAAGTTCACACTAATTAGATTAGGTTACATGGAATGACCTAGTCTAGGATTAGACTGCTTTGTGTAGTTCTATCCTCAACAAAAAAATAACCATCTCTATTTGAGGTCCTTGATATCTATTTTGTATTGAGATCACATTTAACAATCTTATATCATAACACATTATCTAATCAACAATGTCATAATAAACATCAACCTAAATTCTAGATTTAAGCTATCTTCCCTCTTGGTGATTTTATTTCACTCTTACTTAAATCTCAACATTTATATTTCAATATGAACCCCTTATATTTAGGTTTAGTCTTATTAGCATTTAAATCATGGATTACTTAATGTGGGAAGCATTATTTTTCCTCACATAAATTAGTTAAACTGAGTTGAGATAAAAAAAAAATGAAAGAATGAATAGCCTACCTTAAACTAATGTGATCCTCATATATATAATGGTGATAAAATTAAAACCTAAAACAGCAGGTTCAATGCAAGAAGTTGGGTCCACTTTTTAGCCAAAAAGTGGAAGTATTTTTGTTGAAAATAAAAGTTTGTCATAGTTGGAGTAAACATTTGAAGCACTTATTGTTTCACAGACAATTACCATTACACCAAAAGATCGAACTATTAATTCCTAATACAACCACCAAAGTTAATGAATCCATGGGAGGCAGTTAAGCCATGTGATGAACTTGAGTGCTACACTACACAACACGAGGAGACCAATGGAACACACCTTGCAATAATCCCCCTAGCACAAGCGAGGGGTTCGAACCCATGACCTGGACTCTAATACCAATTGTTGCATAGACATTTGTCATTGCACCAAAAGATTGACCTGTTAATGCCTACTACAACTACCAAAGTTAATGAATCCACAGGAGGTGGTTAATCCATGTCACAAACTCGAGAGTTATGCTCCATAGCACAAGGAGACCAAGGGTGCCCATCTTGTAATGCTTACATATATAATCTTAAGAAATTATACTAATATGAAATGTATTATTTTGATTCTAGTTTTCAAAAAAATAATTTATTCTAATATCCAGATGATACAAGTTAATTTTTAATAAGAACACGTACCAAAATCACTTTTTAAAAGTCACTTTTTTAGGTTCATAACATACACATGTAAGAACAATATAACTTGACATAAATAAAAGTAGTTTTTTAATTCTTTTTGGGGAAAGATGTGTATTATAGTGAATTTTGATAAAGATATTTTTTATAAAAAATTTCAAATATATACTTTTTAATTATTTTTTATTGGTCTCATGGCATCGTGAATTGTACTCCCTTAAGGTGAAATTATAATTTCACACTCTATTAAATGGAATTTTCTTTAGTAATCTCTCCATTAATGCATTTTAGGCATTACTTAGCCTTGACCTTTCCTATCAACCTAGGAGAACGTGGTATTGCTACTCTAAAAAGTGTTTTTTTCGATCATATGTCACCAAGTTGACCTTGACAAGTGATCATCTTTTGGATAAGTCTTGATTGAGTAGACCCTAGACTTTCAAAATAGATTTGAATGTGTAAAAGGGATGGACAAGGGCACTAACACCTAGTTAGTCTAGGTTTTTTTCCCAAAAATTTTGATTTCCATTTTTTGTTAGTCAAATTTCATATATGTGAATTCAAACCTGAAACTTGGCAGTAAATTAACCCTAAAAATTAAAATTAAATGAGTCGACCTAAATTTTAATTTATTCTCATGTTTCAATATATAAAAATGAATTATTATTTCAAATTAGAAGAGAAGCAATTACAATTACAGCTAGGCCCTACCAAAATAAATCAACTTTTATAGATTTACAAAGTGAATTCCAAAATTATTCAAGTTAGCACAATGATTGGAGTTTGATTCCAATAGAAGAACATGATGGAATCTAGGTTTTGGAGATGGCTTTGGCTTTTTTCAAGCACCTAATGACTTATTTTCAAAGTGTTCTCATCTTTATACTTTGATCTAATTGTTTCCCTAAGAAAGGTATTTATGCATTTTAGATAGTTTTCCCTAGGGTATTTGACTTTCTCTCAAGGTTTGACCTTGTTCAATTTCATTCAGGAATTATTCTCTAATACATTTGAGTAGGATTTTTATCATTTTAGCTCATTATAGCCTTAGACACACTTAATGTTAGGAGCACATACATTTTATCAATCAATCAATGAGCTATTCATGGAGGTACAAATACCAAAATGAGGGTTTGACCAAGGTAAACTCATATATAGCCATCCCTTCCCCCCTTTTTGTTGTGATTTTGCAAGTTCAAATCTGAAGATGAAAATTTACAAAGAAGAAATTTATAGTGTAGATTTGTAGGCTTCATACCAGAAAGTTGTAGATCGAGATCTACACTTCTCTCCTAATTCAACTCTAAATTTATAGGATAGGTGCACAAAAATTTTCCCTTCTCAGATTTGTCTTCAGTCCATGACATTTCAGTTTCATCTATGTGGAAAATTTGTATTTTCATATTAGGTTGCATAGTTAAATAGATCAATTAATTCACATTAGGTTCAATAAATTTTCAAGGAAACAAAAGAACCAAGTCTAGGAAGATTGACTCTCCTTTCAATTTGATAGCCAATCTTATCACCTTGTCAGCTTGGCTTCTAATATTGATGCAAAAAAAAATTGAACTTAGCACTCTACCCACCAGACCTAGGACCTCTTTTTTCACATCACATTTTGGAAAACTTGACATATCCTACACTAGATAAATCTTCTGATTTATATTGTGTGTCCTTTAGATCTAAATTATCAAACAAATCTTCATAAATTAAACCTCCTTTTTTTTGTAAAAAGTGTGTTTGCATTGGAAATGAAGTGTTCTTTATTTAATTTTTTTGTAATAATTGGAAATACAGTATCATTTGAATTTTATAAATACATCAGATTTATAGATAAATTAGGTAATTTTCTAAATCAATGCATGAATTGGTTGAAAAAATATCATTTTAAAAAAAAAAGGGAAACTCGGGTTTGTTTTTTATTAATGATAAATAGGTTTTGAAGGGTGCCTGAAACCCTGAACAAAAAAGAAAGTGGCAATAAAGATAAGACAAATGACTACCCACCCAAAAGCAACAAAAACACCAACTGATTAACAAACCATCAGCACACCATTAGTAGTCCAAAACAGCCAAAAAACAAAAAATAGAAAGGTCGCCAAATGACCATTACAATAAATCTTTAAGCATTTTTGCAACCTCCAAATCCTTGGCTACCAACCTATCATGCATATCCATGATTTCTTCAACATCACAAGCAAGATCCTTCTTACCTTTCTTAGTTTTTCTCCTTCTACGAACACTCAGACCAGCAACCAAATCAGTCGAATACACCTCCAACCCAACACCTTCCCCATGATCCAAGTTCATATGATACATCAAACAATCCCTTCTCGATCAGCTCCTTAGCCTTCTAGTTGAGAAAAACCATACCCTCCGCCGAGGCCTCCAACTTCTCCCTGATTATATTAATGAGTGTGTACATGTCCCTTCTAAGTTGTCTATTTTGTCTTGCCATGACCACCACTCTCAGACCAAGGTCATTCTTCAGAGTAGCAAGCGCCTCCACCATACAACCCACATTGGTATTCAAGGATTTGGAAATCCCATAAATACATTCCTACTCCTTAAGACTACGAAGAGTAGAGATGTTGCATCTAGCAATGGTATCATGCTTGTTATGAAGCTCCTGAATTTCTTGAACAAGCCACATAAGAAAATTAAAGGAGATATAAACCCCTTCTTTGATAAGGACCAACGCCTAAGAAAAATCCATCGCTCCCAAAACATGCCCTTGCCCTGATGCAAACCAACCGAAGGATCCTCAATCAACACATCCTCAGAAACAAGCTTGGCCTTCCCCCACTCCTTAGAAGCAAGCCCCCTAGCAGAGTCATCAAGATTGACCACCGAATTCCCCTTACCAGCCATAGGGGACCCACCAATACCCAAGTTCTCACCTTGAATATTACCTACCACCTCCTTAAGATTAACGTCCTCCTCCTTAGCACAGGCCTTAGGCTTCTTACCAGCAGAACGCTCAACAACACCCTCAAGAACCTTCAACTTGCATTTAGCACGCTAAGCTTTGGAGGATGAGGTCTTAACAACACCCATCGAAGGAGTATAATCCAAATCAATATCATAGCCATCAAACCAACCCTCTAACTGTTCTTCAATCTCCATACCTTCAGACTCTTGAATCTCCTCAATCCTATATTTCCCACTTCCTTTCCCCTTCTTCTAAGAAATAGGGGACCGAGGGGTCCTAACAATGTAGTTAGCTTTAATAAACTCAATAATAAGTAGCATTAATCCTTCATACAGATAAGAATTCCTGGGGTTTTTTTTGTAATTCAAAATACCCTCTTCCATAGACATCAACAGATAAAAAGGGAAAGAAACTAGCTTACCATGGTGAAAGTGATTGAGCATAACAAAGTGATGACCATAGAGCGTCATGAATCTGCCATCAAGAGTGAAGTAGTGCATCAACGCCACTACAACCTCCTACCAAATTGGTTTAATCTTTGTTTTGTTTTTGCCTCCATAGTCCAAATGAGCCATTTTAGCCCTTTCCCTGTCACGGAGGAAATTTTTCCTGGCAGATTGCGAAATGTTCTTGTCCCTGTAGAATTTTTTTCCTTCCATGGACAAATCCATGACCTCGGCAGTAAAATCTTCAGTAATGGTAGTATCCCTACCAAACATACTCACCACATGGTCATACCAGGCATCAACAAACTCCTTAGAAATCAAGGATTTGAAACACTTCAGTCTCTCCATAAATGGAGTAACACCGTCGCTTTATAGAATTTCCCAAACTCTGGCATTAGCTCTTGTTTCTTCATAAGACAAAGGCTCCATGCGACACCTATCCCAGCCCATCATCGATTTACTTGCAGACAGAAAGCACAACCAAAGAAAAGCAAGGGAAATATCCAAAAAATGACCTAGAAAGTGTGTGAAGCAATTGAGAGTAGTCCAAAAGGATATAATGAATAGGACACTTAGACAACTCAACTGCAAGCAGCAACAATTTCCAATGAGTGTAAGTTTTACGATAAGTCCCATCAAGCAGCAAATTTCATGATACCCACACAAACCAAAGATCAAGGAGGTGGGAAAAAATAAAAAATTAATGAATCTCATTAATAATAGGGATCCTTAAATCAATAGGAAGGACGTCATCCTCCCCCCACAATCTAGCCGATGACACACCACAATTATCCAACCAATCTGCTATTGCATTCACCTCCCTATAGGCATGAGAAATGTAAATTTCTTCAAATCCATCACATAAAGAAATGGCATCAAATATAAAGTTGTTAATAGACCATGGTGGAGCAGACCTTTTCTAAAGGCAATTCACTATGTTTAACGAATCACCTTCGATCCAAAGATTAGATATCCTCAAATCCATAGCCCTCTTGATGCTATGATAGACGGTCGTTGCTTCAACAAGGTGGTTTGTCTAGATTCCCAAAGCGAGTGCCACTATTGAAACAAACCTACCATTATGATCTCTTAACACTCCCCCACAACTAGCAAGATCCAAATTACCTTTAGTTGAACCATCGAAGTTGATTTTGAACCATCCTGGAGGAGGAGGAAACCAAGCCACCACATCCCTCGCAATATTAGCCTTCCTCAAGGGCTTGGCAATGTTAAAGGACAATTTCCAATTGCTTTCCACCTCAGTATCGTAACCAGAAACCTGCACTCTTCCCAGAATGTCAACCTTATCCACCACCAACATCAAATTCTCCTTAATAGAAGAGATAGTTTTGAAGAAAAGGGAGATAGGAGAGAGAGAAGTATCTCTAAAAATCCTATTGTTCCCCTCCTTCCATAACCTCTAAAGAGTATGCGGCAAAACGAGAAACCAAAGAAGCTTCAAAGAAGGATTGGATGAAGGATCCCAGACAGAGCCAAGAAAAATCCACTCCACATGCCAAAGCTTGAGAAAAAGGGACCAAATTTCTTGAGCATAGCTACAACCAATAAAAAAATGTGACTATCCTCCACATCCATCATACAAAGGTAACATCTATTTGGCATAGAGAACCCCTTTTCCATAAATTGTTAATAGTAAGAATCTTATCCTATACCAGCAACCATAGAAACATGTTAATCTTAGGGATAAGTTGCAAAAACCAAACTAAGCCCTATGGCAGCCTAGGGCCAACTACACCATTACAAGACTTAAACACAGAGGCCACTAAGAAGGCTCCACTCAGGAGTCTATTCCAAATCACCTTATCCCTACGATGAGATATAGGGATGTGAATTTTGGAAAACTCATTAAAGAGGTCCACTAGCTCAGGGAAAACCTCATGAATCTTCCTCCATTCCCCATTAACAATGTAATCTAGCACATGCCTCCCAAATTCATGAAAACACAAGTCCCTCCAGGGATTCACCCAATGAGATTCACGTAGAGGACAATGTCCAAACCACCAATTATCCCAAAAAAGAATATCCTGGCCATCCCCAACCACCCAAAATAAACTAGCAGAAACCACCCCTCTAGCTTTAGACATCGAATTCCAGAAGAAATAACCCAAAGGAGGAGAAAAGTCCTTATTTAGAAACTCCCGCAATTTTTCCACCTGAGGAAGATATTTAGAGGCCAAAATTTTTCCCCACTCCTCCTACAAAGGAAATGCCATAGCTGCTTGGCCATAAGAGCCAAATTAAAAGGCTTAATCCTACATAGATCCAAACCCCCTTGACTTTTAGATCGAGACACCTCCTCCCAAGAGACTAAACTCAATCTCTTTTTAACCTCCACTCCTGACCAAAGAAACTTCCTCTAGATACATTCAATTTTCTCCCAAAACTTACGAGGCATTTGAAAGAGACTAAGAGCATATACAGGAAAATTCTATAAAGTCAATTTGATGAGAACCAACTTACTAGCCTAACTAAGCAACACTCCTTTCCAACCAACCATCTTCACATTGAACTTGTCTATCAGACCATTCACGAAGGATTCATGAGATGAATTAGCTCCAAATGGCAACCCAAGGTAGGAAGAAGGAAGAGACCCCACTGAACATTGAATAATACCAGCAATTCTCTATGCCCTTCTTTTAGGAGTGTTAAGGAAGAAGATCATGCTTTTAGGGAAGCCCACCAATTGGCCTGAAGCCATTTCATAATTTTGAAGGGTCACCTCAATAGCTTTAGCTCAATATAAGCTTCACCCAGAATTAGGGTGTCATCAACGAATTGTTGGTGCCCACAAGGGGGAGATGAAGAAGAAGGTCTCAAACCTCTCAAGGCACCCACTGAAAGCTTACGTTGCAACGATCTGCCTAGAGTCTCAGCAAGAATAATAAGAAAGGGAGAAATTGGGTCCCCCGCTACACCCCCCTAGAACTTCTGAAAATATCAAAAGGAGAGTTGTTCACAAGCACAGAGAAGGACACAGTATACATGAGGCTATTACATTAAAGTCATATGTTTACAAAATTGGGGAAAACTATAGCATTTTTAGTTTCATACCTAGACTATTTTTTTGATAAGGTAAGAAAGGTTTTGAAAGGACCAAGAACCTTTTACAAAACTAAGAGAAGGATACTTCCAAGCAGAAAAATCTCAAAATTTTCCAACAAAACAAAGAAACAGTACCAATGGAGACACCACAGTAGTTCAGGAGCAACACAAACAACACCTAAACACCAGAAACCAGGAGTGACAAAACACTTAGGACCAACAACAGTCCTGATTCAAAGAAAAATAATAACCCAAACCTAGCACCACAATTAGGAGCAATAGGACACTTTGGACATGAACCAGTCCTAAGTCAAGGACAAGGAAACAACAAAGGCCTTGATACGAGAAATAGCCCACAATATTGCAAGCCCAAAAGATTGCTTGAAACAATCAAGCCACAAATCACCTACAGCAACTTGGACTCTAGCAGACCTTCCACTCAAAAGAAAAAAATGATCCTAACATTTTCTTACCAAAAGAGGGGTAAGAATCACAAGTTGTTGTCGAGATCCCATAACCAATCACACACCCCACCTCAATAGGAGACATGAAATGGGAAAGAAACAAGGCAATAGAAGCACCCAAAAATAACTCCAACTTCCCAAAACTCTTCACCTCAATAGAAGAGTATGACAACAAAGTAGAGTAAAAGGTAGCCAAAATTCCACAGTAGCACCACCAAGCCCCTCCAGCCAAACAAATCTCCACCATAATAAGAGATAGCTCCACCTCCATAGGAGAAGCTAGAAAAGGGATCATTCAAAGAAGAACACTACTTTCATCTAGATCCACACACACCACCTCAAAAGGATATAACTCCACCTCAATATTAGTCACAAGATGATAAAGTGGGAAGAAAGAAAGAACGAAAACATTAATTTCATCTAGATCCCCAAACTCCACCTTAAAAGGATTTGACTCCACCTCAATAGAAATCACTAAATGAGGAAACAAGAAGAAAGTAAGAACAAAGAAAGAAGCTCCAATACTCATTAACCTCAAACCCACCTAGGTTGTGAGAAACAACCAAACTTCCAAAGGAGCTCTAAATACAACCCCCATCAAATACATGTCTATAGTAGCAAACTAGCAGCACAAATCCACTAGCACAGACCATTTTACACTACACAAGTGACAAACCCGCATCTCCCTTGGAACAAACAAGAGATGGCCTCACAAACCTTCAAAACCAACAACAAAGCAACTATGGGTGACCACAGAGAAAGCCACATAAGTCGATTACCAACCACAAACACAGGCAAAGATCCCAACACACCTCCCCTGCAATAGCTAACTCTCCCACAAGGTAGAGCATCAACCCCTAAAGACTAGTCAATAAGTCCAACAACACATAGTTAAAGATCTTCCAAGAGAGAAACCCCCAGATGCTTCCTCAAACACCAAGAGAAGCTTTCCCAAAGCAGGCTCAAAAAAATCCAAGATAAACTCCTTCTCAGACCAAAAGGTCCCAAAAAACACAAACCCCATAGCCACCAAAGTCTTAGACAATAGATGGAAAGAAAGAGTTTTGAAAAACAAGTCGCCCTCAGGCAAGAACAATAACATATTCAGAACCGGGTAGAGCCCAATCCACCATGCAGTAGAGAGCTCCAGACAAAAGAGGGATTGAGAAAATAACCCAAACAACAAAACAAACTTCCCAAGCACCAAGCCAATCCCAACAACCTCAGAAAAGAGGCAAAGTAGGAAAGTAATGAAAGACAGAGCCACCATAAAGAAGCACCAGAAGCACACACCAAAATATGAGCTACTAGGAAAGCTCAAGCAATAGCCTGACTGCCCATAGGTCAAGAAAAAGAGGTAAAAGACATCCATAGCTCACACCTATCCAAAGAAGGCAAATAATAAGATAGTAAGAAGCATGTCAGACAAGGGAGGGACCAGAATCCCTAACCTTAACCCAACCATGTACCTCAAAGCAGTCCCAAACAAGCCAAACCAAGGAAAGGACAGAGCAAAGAATATTTCCAACACCTTAAGCACAAAACCCAACATGGGCAAACAACACAAGACAGTAAAACAACCAACATGTAGCCACAAAACTGCAAAAACATCCTCCAAATCCTCATCATCATTATCACTACCCTCAAGAATTTAAAAAAAAAAACCAAAGTGCCCTTTCCCGCTCAGAGACATCTATTGATTTCAAGCATGTATTGTGTTAATTCAATCATACCTAGACTATGTTAGTCTCAGATCTCTATTCGATATAATTATTATCACAAAAATTCAAAAATTTAAAAGCTTGTACCTCTTGTCTAGGACGCTAACACTCCTAATCTACTTAGTTTTAAACAAATTTAATAGGAAAACTATTATTTATACTCTTTGTGTAACTTTAAAACTTGTTTCTAAATATTATGTTTGTAATAGACTTGACTGATTGCATTCAATCATAACTAGTGTTAAGAGGCATAAACACAAATTGAATATTGCACTAAATTTTGTAATTAATCTCTTGAAGAAAGTAGAATAATTTTATCATGTCAGATCTCTTTCTAAAATTTTGTTATACATATAATGAGCCTTTTAGTAGTGATGATTTTGATATGTTAGATGAAGCCCTTGATGATTTCATCTCATCTAAATCATCCAGTAAGACTTTTTAAAGCTTCAAAATGTCAAATATTAATAAACATAATAGATTTAATCACACTACAACTAGTTATTTATGTTGAACACCCATAATACTAAGAGGGGGGTGAATCAGTATTCTACTAAACCATTTAACTATTAACCATTCAATAATTAAAACAAATCTAGCTGCAACAGTGAACAAAAACATGAAAGGAATCATAACATCACATGACACATGAACACTAGGATTTTTATGTGGAAAACCTAGAATGGGAAAAACCACGATGAGGATTATCTCACAATATAATATAATCAATCATAAGATATTATAGGGCACACTACTAGGACTCACTTTCCTTGAAATTCTCACAGCCTGAAATGATTATAAAAGAGTGTGCCTCACTACCAAAAGAATGAACTGATGAAATACACCTTTTGTGTGCTGAGTTTAGTTCCAATTAAGCTCTAGACAAAAAAATCTTGCACTAGTTTGTAGGTTCACATAAACTTCCAACAACTTCACATAATAACACATTGTCACACACTACTACTTGTAATTTTCAATAACACACATATACATCTCTATCTATATGTCTCTATATGTCTTCTCTATAAAAAAAATTCATTCATATATATCGACTTACATCAACATACATCAATTAGGTCGGCCTAATTAGGTGTAAACATACTTGATTCAAAAATAGTTTGTTGGCTTAAACCAAAACTTCTTTGGCACTCAAAAAATGTGCAAGCTATAAATTAGGTCAACCTTGACCTAATAGAGAACTCTTTAAACATTCACGAAGTGAACACCACATAACCATGTTAGCCAGAAGAAGACTTATACCAAAAGTTGTAAGCCAAAATTATGTCATTTATATTTCTCAACCTATTCAACCAAAATCACTAAAAACTTGTACATAGTTGCAATTAATAGTCTTGATTAACATATTAAAACTGCATAGGTAGATCTTATTATATGAAAAATTCCAGACCAAATTACCAGATTAGAGTACCTGAATCACTATTTATTGGATGAACAAAAACTGTCACAAACCAATGTTGGCATCAATGACAACCCGCTAGAGGGCTTCTTATTCATTCTTCCAACAATCTCCCCCTTTTTCATTGATGGAAACATGTGCCAAAAATGAAGCAATAAAAATTATTTTCACACTCCAAACTAAAATTGTGTGAACTTAACTCCCCCTTTCAGATATATGCATAAAAAAAAAAATCTTTACACCAATATTTTCTCCATTCTTCACACAGATCCTTCATATAGAACCTTCTCCCTACCAAACCTTCTCCCCCTTTGACATCAAGGACAAAGGGTAAACATAAACATTTAACAGAAACTAGGGCCACCTTGTAACTCCTTCAGAATAACTTCCCAAATAGGCTTTCCATCATCCCAGATCCACTTTGCTCTGATAAGTGCTTCATGCAATGATTATAGTTGTACTAAGCACTCTTCTCCTTCTTTTGGAGTGGATGGATTAAGATTCATCTTGTCTAGTTTCTCTGCATCCACCAAGTCGCTTGATATAGGAATGTGTGTATACATTACCAGATCTCCAAGTTTTCCAAACCGCCTCATAGCATCTTATTTCTGCCTCTATAGGGTGAAAAAAATGCTCTACAATTCTGTAATAGAAGTCCAGGCAATATAATTTCTATCATCTACAATCTTGTAGGTTTTGGAGGCATTGGCGAGTTGAGACTCTATTTATTCCATTAAGCCTTTAATGCATTGAGTGGCATTAGGCCATCACTACAAGGAAGCTAAGGTGGTGAAAGAACTTCCTACACTAATCTTGAGAGGAGAATAATACAAAAATTTTACAGATCTTTAACAGTTATAGAAACTTAAATAGAAAAAAACATAAATATCATGCATACCATGACACAGTGATTTACATGGGGAAAACCCTTTCAAGAGAAAAACCCCACACTCCAAAATCCACCCAATATATTTTTCAATAAATCACAAAGATTACAATATACTTGTAGAGCAATATTCTCACAAGAGTATCACCACTTAGAGATCAAGAGATAACATGATTGCTATTAGACTCTTAGAATACATCACCATCTCTCTACAACAATCATAATATAACACCCTCGTAAAATAGGGTTACATTCTAGGGAAATAAAAGCCAACAAGGCATCCACCATTAGATCTAAAACCTAATAATTAATGGTCTAGATTTACAATTTATCATTTATCTAATGTATGTCAGCCATTTTAGTAGTTTCCTAAAAAAGTTAACAAAAAATTGTTTACACGCATCCCACTCTACCCCTTGATGCCATTTGTATATTACACCTATCAATGTAACTAGGATATATATATATATATCCTATCAACAATAACCATTATATAATTGTAAGGTTGAGACATATTTTCCCAACAATCACATGTAGTCTACAAATAGTACCTGGGCTTCCTCTTTGTGCAATCCTTCACCTCTTTCAAATTTTGCAACACCTTGTTGTGTGCAATTGCACATTTATTGTTTAGAATCAATAACCCACTCTCTAGAAGTCTCAACATTTCCTCTTTCTCAGTCTGTATCTTAAGGTTAGAGGTATATTCTTTGATAGAATCAACCAAGAATTTTAAGTTTTCAATAGGTGCAAAGGAATCATCAATTGTGGCACCGGGGGCAGCCTCTTGCAAAGCATTAATGGCTTCATTTACCAATTCATTTCCTCTCTGATAAGTATGTTCAATTTACTTTGTTCTAGAGTTAAGAAAAGTACCACAAATCTTTATTCTTTGTACGAGTGACATCTTGCTTATATCCACATAGGCTAGGTGTGATGGAAGTTGAATCAATTGAGGTGGTAGCATAGGCTAAATCCTTGTTTTCCTTGTTAGTAGGCCCTTAAGAGTACTTTCGGATGATTCTCTGAATGGATTTGATAACTCTGTGGTCTTGGGGAATTCTTCTTCACTTCTTCCAATCTATGTTTCTTCCTTGTTTTCTTCTTTATTTTCCTCTTCTTCTTCTTCAGAGGATTTTTTTGATGGTTTGTATTTCTTTTCCTCCTCTTTCTTATCTTTGTCATCTTTTCCATCATTTCCTTTTTCATCTTTTTTTCCTTCATCTTCATTCTTATCTTCTTCTCCATTATTCTCAGTATCCTCATGATGTTCTTTTGAATTGTTACCAATGTCATTCTTATGTTGATCTTTAGTGTGTTTACTAGTTTTTTCCTCTATATCATTCAGAGTAGACGTCTCCAAAGCAATATGTGTATCATTGGAACGATATTCAAAGCAGGATGCTCCTTTACTTCTATAACATTAGTGGGCTCCTGAGCTTGAACTGTATGAGATGAAGCATTGATTCTCATCCCATAATTCTTTGTCATTTCCCTAACTGTATCAAGAGTCTCTTGCCTCAACCTTTTAGTACTAACTTTATATTTAGTCATTAGAAGAGTGACTCTCTATTTGACCCTAAACAACTTAGAACATTGATTTAACAGGGTAGCAACATCTTCCTCAGACAAGGAGGATCCATATGTATTCACAGCATCAAATTTCATTTTGTCATCAACAATTGCAACTTCATTCCTTCTTTGTAGTAAAGCTTCCTATACATTGTCAATCACCTTCTTCCTTATAGTTTCCATATTCTCATTAAAAATAACCATGTATTGAACAAAAGCATCTACAATTGTTTCCTTATCCTTTTTATTAACTTCATCAAATAACGTAGCAATAGCTAGAAAATCCTCATATTCTATCATATTATTAACTAAAGCTTCCATCTTTAGAGGTGGACGATCACTTACTAGAGGAGATCCAGGTATGTCCTCCATAGGTTCTAATGTTCCTTCTTCTCTCTTCTTCTCATGCACATGAATTTTGAAAGCTTCCATTTCATCTTCTATATCTTCTTCATCGAATAAGATTTCAACATTGTCTATAGTTTTTTCTTTTTCACTGTTGGTGGAGGCATTGCTTCTTCTATTCCTTTTCATCTAGTTTTATTCTTGCAATCCAAGATCAATTTCTTCTTGTATATAATTGCTTATGTTCCTTTTTCTATTTTCCTTTTTCTTTATTCTTCTTCCAGAAGTGATAGATGGTGCAGCAGGGGGTATATTTCTCTTCTTAGAAGCTCTGGTGCTACGTCTAGAGGAAGCAGTTACATCAATTGTTACAGGTTCACTATGCTCTACCTTCTTTCCTTTTATTTTTGTCGTTGCACCGGATGTTTTAAGTAATGCAGAGGTAGTGGTGGAAGATCCTCTTCCTGATCTTCTAGGCCTAGAGGGCACTTCAGTTGATCTATCCCTCTTTTCATCAACAACTTCCTTCGGCCTATCAACATCATCCTTAGAGAGTGAATGCATTTGAAAGAATTCCTTGACATTTTTATTTACTCATTTTTCCCTTTGAGGTGCTCAAATTTCCAAATGCACTTCAGTAGACTTCTCTTCATATGTACCATGATGGGGTAGAGAGGGATCCTTAGGATTGCTTAACAACATTTCAATGAGGCCCTCAGCTATTTTCTCATCAATCTCATATCCTGGAGGCTTTATCCATAGAGTCCTAGGTTCTACCGCCTCTATGATGCACTCACCACTGGACACAAGAAAGGTTATTTCCTTTGCATATTTCTTTACAGGCTCCTTGGAACTCTATCTCTCCCATCGAAAGACAAAAGGTAGCTCGATGTTTGTATCCCATCACTCCAAGAGTTTCATGAGCATAGCATCATGGTACCTCATCAGGGACATGGTGTATACCCAATATAAGCCAACTACACATAATGTTGTTGTTTTATGATGGAAAGTTGTGCGGCTTGCCCTTAGAGAAGTAAAATCAGTGCCCTCCTAAATGCTCTCACATATGTGGCGGCTTTTATCAAACAAGAGAAAAATTCATTATCAGGTATTACATTTAGATGATAAATATACTTCAAATAAGAAAATTAAGTCTTAGAGATTTGTGCCTAGTCAGGGGCACCCTTCTTGGTTTAGGATTCCCATGCTGATCTGGCGGGACCTTAGAGGTTTAGGGAGCCCAAGTTGGTCTAAGGCACCCCAATTTCACAAAAAATATAAAAATGCATAAAATAAGCATCCAACTTAAAAGGAAAGTGAAAACGTAACTCACCTCTCATGTTAGCATCCCCCATGCAATGCGCTCTCATAGAGCCTCAAGCCTTGGGATCTAGTATGATTGTCGTTGTGGCATTTTCACTCTTAGGGA
>VDFB02320541.1:0-40760 GCA_007258455.2 Sequoia sempervirens | reverse complement strand
ATGAGTGGTAGCAGTTCATAAACAACCTACATCAAGGAGGTGAAGGATATGTGGTTATGTTACAACCTAAAGAAGAAGACAAGGCTGAAAGGACAGTCATACCTAGAGCAGTCCTAAAGTTGTTGGATCAGTTCAAGGACATTGTAAGTGATGGTGCACCTACAACTCTACCACCAAAGAGAGCCATAAGTCATCAAATTGACTTCATACCTAGAGCCTCATTTCCTAACAAAGCAGCTTATAAGCTTACACCGGATCAAAATCTAGAGGTAGCTAGGAAAGTGCAAGAGTTGTTGGATCAAGATTTGATTCAAAAGAGCATCAGCCCATGTGCAGTACTGGTAGTCTTGGCAACCAAGAAGGGAGGTAAATGGAGGTTATGCACTGATTCTAGAGCAATAAATAGGATCACCATTAGGTATAGGTTCCCTATTCCTAGAATTGAAGACTTAATGGATTGTCTTGGAGGAGCTCAATACTACACAAAGTTGGATCTCAAGAGTGGATACCATCATATCAGAATTAAGGATGGTCATGAGTGGAAGACAACATTTAAGACAAATGATGGGTTATATGAGTGAGAGTTATGCCATTTGGCCCTCTAATGTTCCCAGTTAATATCTATGAGGCTCATGAATGAATTTCTCAAAGACTTCATTGTATTATTTTGGTATACCCGGATGACATCCTCATATTCAGTAGCAAGACATCAAGAGCATTTAAAACATGTGGAGTTGGTTCTGTGAAGGTTGCAAGAGGAAGCCGTCAATCAATCTAGAGAAGTGTGAGTTCTTTAAGTAAGAGCTTGTATATTTGGGGTTTGTAGTATCCCAAGGATCATTGAAGATGGATCCAAGCAAGGTGGAAGCTATCCTAAACTAGCCTACACCAACCACAGGGACAGAGGTAAGAAGCTTTCATGATTGGCTCAGTTTTATAGGAATTTTATAAGAAACTTTAGTGGCATATGTGCACCAGTCCTAGATACAATCAAGGGTTGTTTAAAAATTAAGTTTGTGTGGAATCAGTTCAAGAATTTTGGTATTGACCTATCATTGATCTCTCCTTCCATTCCTTAGTGTTTGGACAGGGAGGGGGAGAATGGTGCAGGAGCACCTAGGAAACACTACGCATTTAAGCAGTCTAGATTGCATTTTGCTTTGATATATTATTTTGAAGGTCATGTTGAACATTTAGATAGCATTTGAGGTTTATGATAAGACTTGATCTATTGTGATCAGTAGAATTAGAAGTGGAAAGAATGGATGGGTTTTAGGAAGCTCATCTTGTTTAGGTTGTTAACTTTGGAAAAAAGTTGAAAACACGAAGCGGATTTTGTAACTTTGGGCTACTAGGTCATGAATAAACCGACCAAAGAAGATAATTGCTCGAGGAACCTATTTAAGGTGTGCCTCCCCAACCTGGAAATAGGGTTGCTTTATTGGCATTATAGTGAGATTTTGGTGAAATTGAAGAAAAGACAGTTTTTAGGGTGATTTTCTGATTTTGTTCCAAATAGAGCTTTAATGGTGTGAACATGTTATTGTTTCTTGCGTAGGATGTAGGGTACTAAAATATTAATCCCTGTGTGGTAGCCATTTATCTTTCTAGTTCTGTTTCAAGCATTTTAGTAGATAGTTGCTCCTTTGCATTTGTTGTTTTGTTAAATTTGTTAATAGGAAATGGAGGTTTAGGGCACATTCCCACTGTTCATAATGTACAATATCTTGGGAATTGTTCCTAGACCCCATGTCTATAAATAAGTTAGGGTTAGGAGTCTATAGGAGTCAATGGTTTATGGAGAAAGTCTTTTCCTAGGCGAGCTTGATAGTGCCCGGCTAGGAAAGACAGTGGAAAAAAAGCACTAAAGTTGCAGGGGTGTCAATCCCCTAGAAAACCAAGGTGTGTGGTGGATGCAGTGAGGCTCAGAGGCTTGGAAAGAAGGGTGGAGTCCTGACAGACCATTTGGAGATTGAAACAAGGTGACAGGTTGTTGAGCAGTCAGGAAATGGCTTAAAAAGCCCTAAAATTGCTAGAATGTGGGTTACGCTTGAGTACAGATAGTGAAGGTCCAAGACCCCAAAAATATTCAAGGTGTAAGATAGGAAACAAAAACTTCCAAGAAAATATCCCAGGGTCATTCGAGGTTTTGAGTGTTTCAATTTTCCTCTGATAGGAGACCACTGGGGCCTCAAGGGCTTGTAGCCTTTTCTAACCCTAGGAGAGGGTTTGGTGAGAGCGATGGAGAATTGGAGATTGGTGGATGATCAAGAACCCTAGGGGGATGGTCTTGAAGCCATGGGAGACATCACACACCCCTACATCGAATTAGTGAAGGTTGGAGATTTAGCTAGCCTTTAGGAAGATTAAGGGCTAAGGAGAGAATGGCAGAGAGAGCACCAAGATTGGCTTGGTTAGGGAAATGGAGATGATAGTAGGGTTGGCCAGGAGAACCAGGGGTGCCTAACAAGCATTAGGTCCTATAGGTTAAGGTGGTGGAGAGTGACACCAACGAGGTTCGCCAAGGTGAGACCTTATACGTGTGAATAGTGAGTGTTTCCATCCAACCTACCTCTATCAAGCATTTGCATCCATACATTGAAATCATCATAGAAAATACATAGAAAGATACTAAAAAAAGAAATGCATCCATGAATCACTGCATCATAAACATCATATAGAATCATTGCATCACATATAGAAAGTAAAAACATCCATAACACATAAATAAAGTAGAACACATCATCATATATCAAATCAAAACTCGTATCATCTCATATATATCATCAAAATATACACTGTGATGGTACACAATTGAGATCAAAATATATGTACATGTGTATGTCAATAGAGTACAATCGCCCACTGGGCTATCAAAAATGAGCCCATGAAGCATAAATGAATGAAAGTATATATGTCTCTGATCAAAACTAGGGTTGTCACTATTAGCTACCCCCATCTCTCTCACCGTGAGCCTCTATAGGTCTATGCCCTATCCTTTGAGAAAAATCCGACACGTGGGATGGTCAAGGAACAACCTAATAATAATGTAATCGGTAATAATTTTCCTCCTATATGGCCTCCCGATACGATTGCAATGAAACTGTGCTCCAAGATGAGGACACAAACATGCTCTTGAGCTGCTGCTTCCTACCCATCTCGGCTACTTTCTACAACCTACCTCTGTCAGACTGTCTAGTCCCACTCTACTCATAACTGATCTCTCTTCGAGGTAAGGGCTACTACCTACCCCTATAACACCTGTATCTATCCCTATAGCTATAGGATTTGACCATCTCTGGTGTTTAGCAGTAGAGGTGGTTGGACAACTGGCTGATCCTGGTCCCTGTCCTTGGGTGGTGTCGATGGCCTATCTTGGTCCTGGTGCCCCTAGTCCTAGTCCTGTTGGACCTAATCCTAATCATCCTATCAGGTTGGACCATCTGCATAATCTTTGTCTTAGGGTGGAGGTCCATGATTTGGCTATGGGCCCCCACCTCCCTTGTCCCCATCACCATCTCCGTCTCTATGGTCTCCCTAGGCTCTTTTTCTTTCTCTGCCCCTAGGCCTCCATCATACCACTACCAAACCTGGTAAATTCAATCAAAGTGGAAAGAAAAAATAATCTCTATACTCCTATGTGGTACTTGCATCTACCTGGCTCTGTGCATACAACTATGGTCTAGCCATAAGCTGCCTGAAACTCTAGACTACCTCCTCTGCTAGGATGTGTTGGCATCATGATGTCTCCCTCGTAATACGGGAAAATATGGCCATGTACTGGTCATCGAGATGATCCTATACATCATTGAACTATCAAGCCACTCTATCTGGTAGATATCTCTCTATCATAGTATGCTCTCGGCCCTACATGAGTCGATCCTGGCGGGTGAAGAAAAGTTGATCATCATCATACCATGCAGGGCATCCGAGATATGGTCGCTATGTGAAGTCCTGCATATCATCAATCACTCTCCTCTAGTGAGGGATCTCGTGCTGACCAGTGTGTGAAAATGAAATGCCTCCTCTATTGCCACACCACTGGGTCATCCGACTCCATATGTATGGGCACAACTCTAACAAGATGCAACACTGAGATGTACTCCCATGCCTAGATATACAAAAGTGTAATGCCAGCCCCAATGGATCTACCATCCATGTATGCTACCTCATGTAAATTCCTATATAGGGAGGCTAGAAGTACAGGCCCCCAAGTAAAGCATACTCTACCTTGGATCATCCACTCCCAAATGAGCCCCCATCTAACGTTGAAATATAAGCCCCATCGATCTTGTGCCACAAGTCCTAATATGATCGTTACAACCAACAATTAGAATGGTGAAACAAAGAGCCTATATCGCTCTAGCTCAATCTAACCCTTTAAAAAGATGATCTTGTCTAGGCCCATAATATTGTAGTAGGCATCCCATTCAACATCCACATCATAGATAACACACTCTCTGTGGATCAGTAGTCTCAGGATGCGCTAGATGTCCTCTAAAGTGATCATCGCCTCACTAGTGGGAAAATGGAAGGATGATGTCTCGCTGTGCCATCGCTCGGCCAGCGCAGTCATCATACCTAGGTGAGTTTGAACTGGTCGCACATATGCAATGTACCATAATCCTAGTGCCCCTAGGTGCTCCCGTAACCACTCATGCATCCCCTCTGGGATGCCAAATAGAATCAGGATCCTGTGATATTGTGAGTGAAGTATCATAGCCTCCTACATCAACAAAGTCACAGCATCAAGTTTCATGAAAAAATCCTAAGCTCAATCAAGCTTTTCACCTTTCAAACAACATATGTGTCACTGTTTACAAAAGTGGTGTAGTTTGAAAATTTCAAACTGTGTCGCTAGAGGAGTTTGAACCCTCAAACTCTACCATTGTGGCATAGTTTGTTAGCGACCTCTAAACCTAAATTTCAAACATTATTCTAGCGACATTGTATGCACATGAGATGCAGTTTGACTTGAAACCCTAGTTTACAAACTTCACCGTCGTGATGCTACATGGATATGCGTTGCAGTTTGAGGCTACGTGGTGCTGAAAATGAGTTTTTAGTAGCGCTATATTACACTGTTGGACCTAAATAGACTTCATAGACCTATTAAATGCATGCAAACTCAAAAAATGAGGTAAAGTCAAGATCACTCATCGAAGGTCCTATGTTGGGATGCCACTAGTACACTCGCACTCACTCCAACACATGTTGTGGAAGCACTCGTTGTGCCATCTCTTGAGGGTATGAAAGCTCAAATCACTGAAAAATCTAAAGGTTGTGTGCAAATGAATTGGAAATGGTCCCCTGAAACCTATTTAAGCATAAAAGTTAGTTTTTTTAAGCCCATTTAGCCATCTAGCCAGGGTTCTGGACCCCCGAGCCTTTTTTGTCCAACTGAGGGCCGTTTTGCATCATTTTGTCACATTTTTGGCCTCCCAGAGCCTTTCTAGACCTGTCAGACACCTTGTCCTCTTTTTTGCGAGATCACCAAAAAAGTTGAAATTTTCATCCGATCTCTTGGTGGGGCAATATAGCGGCGTAATTCATCTATTGGGGCAGCATTGGGGCATTTTTTGAAAATCAATTTTTTTTTTGGATTTTGATCGAGACCTGTTTATTCTTTAAATCAATGCAACAAGTGCATTGCTTCAAAGAGGGGCAAAATGTAGACACATAAAATGTACTGATTGATGCTACACACCTGATCCTGATTTAACTAACATCACTTCATCATGAATCATCATCTTTTCTAACCATTTAATCAAATAATCCTTATTTGATTAAATTCATCAATTTCCTCTCTTAATTAAATAAATCAAATTTATCTAGTTAAGTCATTATTTCTCATTAATTAAATAAATCATTTTATTTAATTAATCCTCTAATCCCTATTTAATTAAATAATCCATTTTATTTAATTAAATCTGTAAGTCATTTTATTAAATTAAATCAATCTTTATTTACTTTAATCTAATATCATCTCCCCCTTTAGTTAAATAAATCAACATCTTTATTTAATTAAATCTAAATCATTTTCCTCTCATTTTGATTTATTTTAATCATAAAATCTAAGTCAAAATGGTCAAATCAACTAATCTCCTATTAAAATAATCAAATACTGGTTAATTTAATCCTAATCCATGTCACATCCTCTAGATAATGCAACTTGCACCAATAAATCAATTTAATTGATTTACTAAATCCCTATTTTTCCTCAACATGGCATCAAAAGGGAATATTCTTCCAAATTTGAAAATCCCTCCAAGTGGGATGTGTCCTTCCAACAAGGCATGTATTTCATCTTGCATGTCCTTTTTCCTTGATCCAAGTGGACATACCATCTTCTCTTTCCTCCAACATGTCATTTCACTAATTTGAAATTCCACCTAATTACATTTATTGGAACATTCATCAAAATGTGCACATCCTTTTCCCATTCACATCTTGACAAGTGGCACTTTCCCATTGGATGTTGAATGATCCCACATTCATCCCTTTTTCCTCTTATCTCATAATTTTCTTCTATAAATAGAGAGGCCATCCATTGTTTTGATCATCCACAATTTGAGCAAACTTACAATACTCAATTTTATCTTCAAGCATCATCACTTGCATCAATTTTATCAAGTCTATAGCTAGGTTATTATAGGTTTCTTCATGGAGCTCAATTGAATCAATCATCAAGTGGATAAATCTTCATGAAATCGTCACAAAGTTTGCATAAGAGTTGGGAAAGGGCCAATTTCCCCATCAAATTAGCACCAATTCCCCCATGGGATTGAGAGTTTTCATACTTAATTAGGATTTAATTGCTTTCTTGTTGTGTTCTTCGTTTTACTTCCTATTTTGAGCATTGCTAATGAATTTCACGGGGAATCTTAGTTCTAACTTTCATTTGAATCTAATTATGTGTTTGTTTGCTATGTTTGTGCAGGTCTAGGATTGGGGTTCACACTTCTAATAAGTAGCTTTGCATATTGATCATTCCATTTGGAAATACAATGATGTAGAGGTATTATCCCATAATAATCTTGAATGTTGACATCTGCACCGCACTATAATAATAACTTTAACATAGCCAAATTACCAGCATGGCATACCAACATGGTTATGTATACCCACAACTATAACTCTTAACTACTTACCAATTGTTCTAGCTCTCATCTATTGATCTAATATTAGGATTTTCTATTGAAATTGAACAAATGTTTTTGTGGTTTTTTAAATAAGGGATCCACTTTCTTATAAATATATTTTATAAAATTGATAAAGAAATATATTTTGGATAGTTTTACTAAATTTTTTGTTAGTCTGTAAGAAATATGAATATCTTTAAGTATCTTATGTCTTTTTTGTATTCATCTCAGAGAGTAACTTCATTGTTTGATTTCATGATCAACTATATTTTTTATATTATGTCGCTTGGATGAAATTGATTTACTTGCATACATAAAATATTCACTAACCATAAATTTTAATTAATATTATTTTTTCACAATTGAAACCACAAAGATTAAGTTAAGATAGCTTTGTCATAGACATCAAATTTTTTGTGAAGGGGTATTTTTGTATATTGTATAGAAGGCTATCATGCCACCCCTCTAGCAGTCCTTCATCCAACCTTTTTCACTTATTATGTTAAACCCTTATCACACATTATTTCTTAGTGGCAGTAGTAGTATGAATCTAGTTTATTTTTATCCTAGGTGTAAAATAGAAAAGGGAGTTGGTATTCTCCAAAGTTTCTTATGTATTTATTCAAAAAAAAATGTTGATGTGTGAGATCCTTGCATTTTAGAGCTTCTCAAGTATTAGTTAAAATTAGTTGGCACATATTTTATACTTTTCCTACATCTAATAAGTGATGGTTGTGGCCATTAATGTCCAAATTCTTGGGTGGTGCAATGTTTTCCTTATTTTTCTATGAGTAAATGGAACCTTTCTCATGGAAACCTTTCCCTTCTACAAGATCATTTTTACTTAATGATTGTGGTTGAAAATTCACTACCTATATTTAAATTTTTAAAGTATAGTGAAGAAATGGCTATTCATTCTCTCACTTCTACATGTTTTCTAAGTAAGGTGAATGAAGAAAGGTCTCTCAAATTTAAATGATCCCAAATTATTATCAACTTAACTAGAACTATAGGTGGTCTCCTCCAATATCTATCTAAGAGGGTATAAAAATCTATATCTTTTCTCACACATATATCCTTCAAGGAATCTTTTTTATCCTCTCACTATACACACCAAGGTCATCTCAAAGGATTAACACATTCATGATGATGTGGGTTGGTGTTAATTAGGGCTTTAACTCCTCTTATAAGTATTCAATCACTCCTCATGTTAAATAGTGCATGTCAAGCATCTCTTAATTGAGATCCATAGCTTCGATGTAGATGTTCACCATGACTAGAACACAATTTGGTAATTGTTGGTGAAATTTGAAGTAGGATGCACATCCTTTAAGTATCCTTTAGGTTTCATCACCTTGAAAATGATCTTGGCACCTTTGAATAGTTCAAGTAGAAAAAAAGAGCTATAGATCTTGCTAGTTCTAAGGGAAAAAATCTTACCCTGTGATGTACTTTTTGTTGAGATTATGGATGCACAGTCTCTAAAGCTCTGAAGTCTTCAATGGAGGACCTTTTCTAGGAAAGATAATCAACCAAACAGAAAGTGTTCAAACTTAGACATGCAAAATGGAGATTCTATATTGATGATATGATATTGGATGATTACAAATGTACAAATGCCTTGAATATATAGGCAAAAGAGAAAACCTAAGATGCATGAGATGTTGCCATGTGTCATGATCTAACAACATGTGAACCCTATCTAGGAAATTATTAAATGTTGAGATAATTTCTAGAAGGATAACTCATCTTCTAGAAGGAATCTTATCCCTACAAACATGGAAGGGGACATTACCCCATTATTAAATGATTTATTAAAATGCAACCTAAGACTAAATTATGCAATACCTTGTTAGCTTATGCTAGTGTAATAATAATTTAATTACACTAACACCCCCCATAAGTTCAACTTAGGGAGGAAAATGCAATGATTATGCAAGGATGATGATAATGATGATGGGTCCCTACTACGAGGCCATGTTAGGTATCCATGTACATGATAAAGATGTAGAAAATCTCCCACAACTAGATAAAAGGGGAAAACCTAGTGGGAAAAAAACCCCTCTCCAAAAAGGAGATGAAAAAGAAAAAATGTGAGATAGGATGGGAAGGATGGAAGACTCCCAAACACCCCCCAAGTACACCATCTATCACATGGATAAAATACAATAGCCCCCCCCATTGGAGGGAAAGAGAGACACTATATAGCCCCCTTAGAAGATGTGATCACCTACAAAGATGGTAAGTGTCTAAAGACAGAACATGATCCAGTGTTGACAAACAACTTGTCTCCTTTTTAGAAGAAAAAAAACCAACTGCAAGTGTAGGGATGCTTCCCATTCCAGATAGGAATTGAAGGAAGGAAGGATGAAAGTGGATGATGATGTCTCTAAACTCTGCTCAAATGTCTCCTTGCCTAAAGATGAAGATGCCACAATCAATGAAGAGGATGAAAAACTAGGATGATGCTTAAGAAATTGATGTTGAACAATATCAAAGATGGTGATGTGATAGAATATGATGGAGGCACGGTAGCCCACGAGATAAGTGTCCTCAAAACCACTTAAAGAAGTTTGAAACAACAAATGTGTAAACCACGAGTCTTCCACTTTAGGAAGAAAAAAAATCCAATGGTGGATGCTAAAGAAACCTCAAATCAAATGGAATGTCAAGGAAGAAGTCTAGGATATGAAATCTTTGAAAGACCAAGTAGCTCTCAAGAATGATCTCTAGATTTAATCAGAGTGAGACAAAGATGAAAGAGAGGCTCAAAGAGATCTCAAAGTGAGATTTGAATAGAGGAGGTGATATCCCTCAAGAATGTCCTCCAAACTTGTAGAAGTAGCCAAGTCAGTGATACTTGAAACAAAGCCATCTTGTGATGCCAAGTCTAGAAAACTGAATGTGTCCTAATGAGTGATGATGGAAGCCTCAATGAATCTGTGCGAGGACCGCGGCAGGGTGTGGAAGGCTGGAAAGGAACTGTCAGGTTCGGGGAAGTCGGCTGCTGAGCAGTATGGTGGGAACGACCGAAGAATGACATTAAGATGTGACCATTGGGGAAGGGTGGAGTGTTTGAATCTCCATATATCTCCCAAATCTTAGTCCAAGGGGGATGTGAGGACAGTCACAATGATCAATAGATCTCAAAACATCACAATCTGACTTGCATAGCAATGATCTCCAAGATAGTATCTACAACAACAAGCAAATTCAAAGAATACTTCACTTGGATGAGGGACTATACCATACAAATGAGGGAAAAAATCAAAGTGATTGGAGATGGTGGGGCGATCCTATCACATACATTGTTGATAGTTTCCCTTATGCAACATAACCAAAGGAGTATATGCAAGCCCCATAATGAACTTTCTCCAAAAATACAAAGACACTGACCTTCAACATCAAATAGAAGCTTCCAAAGGATGATGTGCAACTGAAATGATGCTACCTAGATCAAAAAATATTTTCCCAAGATTTAGGATGTCCAGGTTATTGAACAAATGTACCAAATTGAAAAAAATCAATGCAAGAGTACCTAGAGCTAAAACTGATCAAGGGGTCTAGAATGATGAAAAAAACTCTAAATCGCCTTTATGATGCTGCTGGAATCACTAAAATCCAATGAATGGTTGTGAAGATACAAGCCTTGAAGTCCATATTAGGGTTTTGTCTTTAGTTGGCTGTAAAAAATTATGTGAGCAAAATTTTGTAGAATGGATGTCACCACTAGAAAGTCGACAAAATTCTCTTTTCAACGGTATCTCGTTTGTTGATTTTTGATACCCTAGTGAAAATCTATGATAAAATGAAAAAATGCCTATATTTTGCACTTTGCAAACTAAAACGGGGAAAAAAGCAAGCCCCAATAGACCAAACCATAGTCGCTGATGTGACCACAGGACTTATATTAAAAAAAATGAAGCACCTCCACTAGCGGCGGTAGGGCAGAGATCTCAGGAATTGCTACAGGTGCAAGGGTGGCTCCGCTCGGATAAAACAAACCTCGTGGACATGGATAGGACCAAGGGGCGTTAGCGGTGAAGGCCCGGTCGAAATAGAAAACACTGGTGAAGGGAAGCTGACAGTGGATTTCTGGTAGGTTGGTGAGAGGAACATGGACTGTCACTGACATGGTCGTCAGAGGATGGCTGACTAAAGAAATGCTAGGAGATAGGACCATTGACAGGATGGACCAAAAAATGAATGCGTCTGATGGAGGAACCTCCCTCTGTACAAAGCATTTAAAGTGGCTGTTGGGATTTTTAAATGTTTGCAGACTTGATTGATGCTGACACTAAAAATAATTTTTGAATATTGCCTTGAACGACAATTCAAAAATATTTGAATGTTGATTTGATTAAAAAACATTTTGCAAATATATATATATATATATATATATATACCAAATGCCGATAGGAGAAAAATTAAAAGCCCGCGATTTAAAAAATCAAATCCATGTATTACACCGACTGGAGATTAAATTTGTGATCGATCAAATATTTTTCCTACAACTATATAGAAAGCCCAAAAAATATTTTTTTGCCAAACTAATAGAAATATAAGCCCAATTTTTTTGAAACAAAAAATGGCATGTGACTAAATTTTTTTGCCTTAGAGGACAATTGACAGGATGGATTTTTTTACTACAAATTTGTACAGATCGTACTAGTTGATTTTGCAAACCCAAATACCTTTGATGGCTTACAGGTTGATGAATCTAATTTTGATGATTGGGCAAGCTATCCTTGGGTTTCAAGGCCTTCTGAAGACAATGGTGAGCTTGGATCTGACTCTATCTACTTCAAAAATTAGCTTGGTCCTCGAGTGGAATCAAGTAGCCTTCAATGGAAAGCTTCAAGCCTGCAAAAAATCTCACACACCAAATTTCTTGATCGAGGGTTGACGTTTCACTGGACAAGCTCTAATACCATGTTGAGATTATGGATGTAGTCCCTGAAGCTCCAAAATCTTCAATGGAGGACCTTTTCCAGGAAAGATAATCAACCACACAGAAAGTGTTTGCACTTAGGCATGCATAATGGAGATTATATATTGATGATATGATATTGGATGATTACAAATGTACAAATACCCTAAATATATAGGAAAAAGAGAAAACCTAAGATGCATGAGATGTTTCCATGTGTCATGATCTAACAACATGTGAACCCTATCTAGGAAATTATTAAATGTTGAGATAAGTTCTAGAAGGACAACTCATATTCTAGAAGGAATCTTATCCCTACAAACATGGAAGGGGACTTTACCCATTATTAAATGATTTATTAAAATGCAACCTAGGACTAAATTATGCAAGAACTAAGTTAACTTATGCTATTGTAATAATTAATTTAATTACACTAACACTTTTGGTTACCCATTTAGTTCACTCTCCATTAATATTTCCTTTATATTTTCCCCTCCTATTTTTATCGTGTTACTTATTTTTACTTGAAAAGTTGCTCACAAATTGGAATATTAAGTTCTCATAGCTCATGAAACCTTTATTAACCCAACTTTTGACTAACTACAACTTGCTCTTGGAAAATAAATAGATATTGATGTTGTCTTAAAGGTGTGAATAGGATCCCAATGAATAATGTTATAGGATCTCCATCCATCAAGAAAGATAACCCTATGAGTTGACATAAATTTAATGTGTTTCACACACTCTCCATAAAAGAAAAATGGGACACCTTAGTTGGATTCCTTAGGTTTTCTTCTTATTTGTCTTCTTCAAGCCTTTGGGTCTATAAGATGAATCATATTAAAGGCATAGTTCTCCTTCCAAGCTTTATAAAAATTAATGAATGGGCTATATATATCATGATTTTTATAAAATACTCTTATAGTTCCCAACACCTTTATTTCATTCATGACCTACATTATTTTACAAATTTAGATAAGTTCTTTCCTCTTCCCAGGAAGCCTTCAATGTTGTAGTAAATGATCCATCTCACGGAAATGCAGGGGTACACACTGCATCCAAAACTACACAAGAACAAGAAATAGATACATAGATCACTCAAAAAAGTGAAACCAAGGAAGCATTAGCACCAACAGTAGAACAAAACAAATACACCTTCCATGCAAGATATCTAGAAACAATATATGCAATATTCCTCAACAAGAAAAAGCTACATAAGCAAGAGACAATAAAAAAGATATGAAATCATTGATACCATGTTAGAATTGTGAAACAAACACAAAACCACTAGGTACAAGATCAAAAAAAGAATAAACACACCTTCCATGCAAGAGATCTACAAACAATATATGCAATATTCCTCAACAAGAAAAAGCTACAAAAGCAAGAGAATCAATTTAGAAAAAATTATCCATGAATTCTTATTCACATAGGCCTTATTGTGATATTTTATCATCCATCCAAAAATATATGAAGATTTTTTGTTATGGTAATTATTTCATAGTGGAACCAACATCTCCACTCACCCCTTCCCTTTGAGGATTTTTCTTAGAATTTCCACATTGACACCCTCCAAGGTGTGCTAGATGTTGATTTATTGAAGACATTAGACAATGTAGACGCATATATATTACTCATTTGCATAAAATCATATTACACTTAGTAACATTCTCCTTTTAGGGATTTTAAAGCACCCTACATTCAAACATCATCTAAATTATTTCAATTATTGTCCCATAGTTATATTTGACAATCTAGAGACTTCTTTCCTTATTCACTATCAATCAAATTGGACCTCCACTTCAATTATTTTTATTTGGGAACTATATCTTCTTTGCTTTGATTGAATATATTTGACTAATTGTTCAAAATGATATTAATCTAATATGGGTCCTCTCCACTTCATGTCTAGCATGTGCCCCACTTTCCTTAATGGTAATTGATCATGGGCTACCTATCATCATTTGCAATTCTTATCCATGATTTTTTCTTTACCAAATCGCATAGGCTCTTCATTCTCTAAAGAAAAGGGTTGTGGTACCCTATCAAGGAAGCCAACATGGCTTGATTCATGTACAAAAAGAAATATTAGCCACCTACATACACTAACTCTCATCCATTTATCTAGTATCAATTGAAGATCATCCTACAAACACTGCAACCCTTCAAAAAACTTTTCCTCACCTTTTTTCACCATTCTTTATTCTTTTGAAATTTCTCAATATATTCTAATTTTAATAAAGAATTAGATTTTGGTTCTTAGTAATAAAGTATTTATTGATCATGATTTGTTAGACCATACTAAATTTGTATGTGTTAAGTGTTTAGTGCTTCTTTGCTACTTATCTTAAAGAGTGCTCCTCGATTCAATTTCATGATAAAGTGTGTTTTTTTCTATGTATGTCTCTCAAACCAAAGTGGATTAATTGAGTTTTGAATAACCATTTATCATTTATGTTATTAATATTTTTTGGTTGAATAAGTGAAATTATGAATAGTAAGTTGGGACAATCCTAACATAGATGTTTGGTTGTTTACAAAGGAGGATTGGCTCCATATTATAGAGAAGGTTAAAAAGTCACACCTCCTTGGTAATCCTTTTCCCTAAACTCTATCTTTCTCTAAATCCTTAAAACTCAGTTACATCCCCTTTCCATAAACCAATTAGCATAAGCTATGCTAGATGTTAAAGTTAAATATTTTTATAACATAATATAGAATAACAAAAATAACTTCCTATACAAGTGTAGTACATTAAGTAATACTTAAAACAAGTTAAATATAAATTATGTAACCCATCTCATACTTATAGCACCCTATAGTAATTTTCTAAGAAAGTATGTTTGCAGAAACCTTCCAAGTAGCAACAACTAAAACTCAAGAAAAGTAAAACTGGTCATGCCATCAAAAGGTTTTTTGGTGAGATAGGCTTAATTGTGGAATTGGATTCTCTTGCATTAAAATGTGTTTTAGAGAGAGTCTAAATTAAAAATCCATTTTGAGTGCTCACTAGGGTTACAAATGTAGTGTTTGCAAATCATGTGATCAAGGAAAAAAATAATTTTGTAGTCATATACTTTCCCTCTGTAGTGTGGAAAAATGTCACCATTCACATTTTCACACTTAATTTTGGGATGATTAATGTTAAATTGAACTTAATGTTTCCTTGATCTAGTGTTGTAATGTGTTTAACACATTCAAATTAGGTCTTGGGCCCTTTTTAAGCTAAGTAAACCTAACTTTTCCTTAATTTAATGTTGTAAAGTGTATTCATTTACACCTTCACATTAAATTTAGGGTCCTTGGACCTAATGTTGCATTAATCTAGCGTTGTAATGTGTTGTACACATTCACATTGGATTTAGGGGCCTTTTAAGCTAAATAGACCTAATTTTTCCTTAATTTAATGTTGTTAAGTATATTTATTTACACTTTCACAATGATTTTTGGGCCCTATTACATTTATGACCTTTATATCATCATTAGTATGCCCCTAAGACCATATATTATGCATATCAAGGATTATTTCAACCAAAATCCTGACAAGATCAACAAATAGACTTAATTTCCTAACTCCCTGACACTTTCTCTCTCTAAAAAGGTCTTGTGGGACCCATATGCCACCTTGGGAATATGCGTCCCACCCAGATGGGACCCATACACCAGGGGCGGCATATGAGTCCCATTTGGCCCCTTTTTAGTGTTTTGAGCAAGAAATCGAGGTTTTAAATTCAATTTTTATGGATGTCAGCCTTTGGGATCTAATAAACGATAAATTGGATGGATTACCTATATAAAAAAGGTCTTAAATCATTATTTCACTAATTCTTCATGATATCAACATAAGCTATCAAGAGTTGAGTATTCCAAGACTTTGCAAGAGTGTCAAGAAAGCATTCAAGATCATTTCTAAGGCATTCAAGGGCAACATTCTTCATCATTTGTTGCAGTAATTCAAGATCCATCATCAATTCATGATCATTAAGCATTGAAATCATGTTTTTTAGTTAGTGTTATGATGTTGCATTCAAGATCCAAGATTAAGCATTGTTATACAATTATTTTAAGATCTAGATCCACATCCTTCATGGCCACTTCATGTTAGATTGCAGATTTACAAGACATCATTCAAGGTATCATTATTTATGTTTCATATCCCGTGTTTCATGTTTCATGTCCTTATTTCATCATCTCATCATTTGGTTTAGTTATCTAAAAGGGGTTGACCAAGGAAAACCCCGATTTGCTAACAAATCAACAAGTTTTTCTCTCTCTACATGTGTAATTACAAATCTAGGTATCTTGAAGCTTCAAGATCCTTTAAAGATTAGGTTGCAAGGTTCAAGAAAGTCAGCAAGTCATGACAAGGTTGTCATCTTCACTAAAAGGTCACCTACAGGTTGCAAATCAAGGTTTCAGACCTGAAAACAAAGTGTGACAAAAAGAGTAGAGTTGGGAGAGAAGATTCAAGTTTTAACCCTCTAAAAAAGCATACCAGGATTCATATGCCACCTTGGGTGTATTAGTCCCAATACTACCATTTTTTAGGTTTTAGGAGATTCAAATTAAGTACTGTCAGATTTTGATTTTGGCATAGAAAACCCAATCTGGGAATAAATCACCTAGACTGGTGTATGAGTCCTACTCAGCATCAAAATCAATGTTTTAGCATTTTGGGTCCTCATTCAAGTTTCTACAGGTTTCCAAGTGCACACTTCTGATTTTGCATTTTTCTGTTATGATTTACTTGCATTTCTAGGTCATTTAATTAGGTCTTGCATATTATTAAGTTCCATAATTAGGTCTTGTATTTCATTAGTATTTCCAAGCCCTAGCTTAGTGGTGAACCCATCGTTAGTCATTAATCATACCCTAGGATACTCTATTGCAATATCTATTTCTCCTTTGCATACCTTAGATTGAAATCTCTAGGGTCTCATTGAATGTGGAGTGTAGAAGATTGTTGTTCTATGTCCTAAACCCTAGTGACGACAATTTTCTATCTTATACCCTCTATCTTGTGAGTTCAAGAGTTTATTCATGATTTCATGTTGCACAAACTTGGCTTGCATCTCCAAAGAGTCTAGTGGAAGTATTGATAGTGGAAATTTTATATTACCTTTAGGAATTATGCTCCTTCCCTTCTCTATATAGTTTAGAGTGATTTATCTTGATCTTAGCAAGATTAGAAGTGACAGGGATTAAAAAATCTTCCCCATACACTTGGCTATATGGATTGAACAAGATCTAGAAAAATCTTGGCTTGAACATAAAAGTACTTATTTAATTTAATTCTTAGTTTATCATTGATTAACACTATTAGTAAGAGGAAATTAAAAATTAAGTTTGAAGATCTATACGTTGGTATCCCTTATGTAGTCAGTTTATATCCTAGATGGTATAGTGACAGAAAAGAGTAAGCGCGGTCAGAAACTTTATCTAATAGTAACTCATCTATAACTTAACCATAAACAATAATCATCCATAGCACATATCCATTGAATCCTTATAACTCCTTATGTATATATTTAGATAATCATTACATGAGTAGGCCTTAGTCTCTGCTTTAGATTACAATCCTTTCTCTATTCCTATATTCTCCTATCTCTTCCTATTTTGTTATCTATTACATATATATATCAATGGCTAGTATCTTATAGAGATGTGAATCTTATGGGGAACCCCTTAATCAATCTCCCTTGTTATTCTAATGCCCCATGAGTTGTGGTAAGTTTTATTCTATGCCTTGTACCCTACCAACACCATCGCCCCTTTCAAAATTATGTCTTGTCCTCAAGACATGTTTAGTTTCTCAAGAGAATATTTTTGTGGATGACCTTCAATTGTACAAGCGTTTGTATCCCACTACTTTTTAGCTTGTTGTAGCACTTTTGTGTAGCCTTATGTGCTTATCTAAGTAGTTTCTTCCTCCACAAGTCTTTGAGGAATCTAAATTTGTTGGGTTGCACTCTTGGATTCTCCTAACACTTCACATAAATGGAAAGTTTTTATGATAATGATTTCTCTGATTTTTTAACTTGTGTTTTTATGTTCTCCCTCTGGTCTTGTAGCTACTGTAGTTGAGTATGTGTGTTCTTAGAGATGTACCCTTATTTATTCATCCATATATTTCAATGGATCATATGATATGACAAATTGTACAATCTGACCGTCTAACTATGTTATTTGGTCTTTTATTGTGTTTATGAGGGTGGGCCATTAAAGAAAAAATTGGTATATAACATTGGCATTTTCTATAGTTCCTTCCACATTCTTCAATTGAATTTCCAACTATGAGTGGGCTACCACACACCCTTTGTAGCCTCTTTTACACTCTTTTGAACACCTCCTATTGAGCTTCTTGTTGTATCTTATTTTTTGGGGCCTTAAGGTTTGACTGTAAACCATCTACTAGCTGCTTGAGATGTTGTTATAGTGGAAGGGAATTTTGCAATGTCTGGACTACTTCTAATTGTTTTTAATTATCCACATGCACCCAAAGTATCTCTACCCTAGTGCTAGCATGAAATATATCTCTCAATTTTAGCTTTTGTAGTGGGGAGATGCTTTCTAGATTGACCTGTGAGTCCATCATTAGTAGTTGTATCAGCCGAGGAGTGGGTGTTGGTTGTAATTGCTTTTGTTGCATAAGAAAATCCTTAATGGATTGGATTGGTGACATTGATGTAGTTGTCACATTCATATCCTCCTCTTGTTCCTCTTCCTCTTGTATGTTTGGTGGGATTCGTGTGGGGGATGAAATGGATTTCTAATTTTCCCTTGCTTCCTCTAGTATTGAATCCATTATCTTCTTTGTTATTACAATAGTTTCCTCTTGGATTTTCACAATTTCTTCTTGCTGCCCCCCCATCAAAGTGTCTACCCTTTTCTTTTTCTAGAGTTCTTGGGCTTGGGATTGTGTAAGTTATTGCCCTTGATATATGGTAAGGTTGGAACCTACCTTTGTAATTTATTTTTATTTGATCTCTTTTTCTTCTTTCAAAGATTTCTTCCTCTTTTCCCATATTTACACAATGATGGGTTAAGGTAAGTCTTTGATAATTTTCTCCAAATTTTTATCAAAATTCCTTATATACATTATGAGATTTTTTATATGATTCTTTCCTCATTATTTGTATTTGAATCCTCATACATAGTTAGTACTTGGGGGATCATATTGTGGTATATGATGGCATTGATAGTCACCATCACATCACTGGGAGATTGTGATGGCTCTACTGCTTTTGGTTGTTGGATTTCATTCATGTGTGCTTTACTTTTCCTCTTTTGTAGAGGATTTTGCACTTCTTCTACTTCTTCTTCCTCCTCTTCCACCGAAGTGATAATTTTTCTTTTCACCACTTTTTTAGGCCTTGGCTTGTGGCCTTTCTTCTTTGTACTCATCTAAATTAGTGTCTATGAAATCTCTTACATGTTCCAAATTGTCACTATTTGAGAAGAGGATGTGAGACCCTTAGATTGGGTACTAGAAACTCCATGTATCATTTTAGACCTTCTTACGGTAGATGTGCATTTATTTGGAGTTGGTGTGGAGGATGAATATTGGGTGGAATCCTTTGGTGGGATGCCACACTACTTCTAGAGTTGCTCCTTATTTTTCTCAAATTTTTCCTATGCATTTTCTTATGAATATGATCCATCATTTCCTTGTAAGTTCCAAACCTTTTAGCATTAGGATTTTTTTTGTTTTCTTAGGATATTTTTGGCATAAAAATCCACCTCCTTTTGTGAGATATCATATGGTAACTTGGGGATCCAAGCTATTCGTGGCTCCACTACCTCCATGTATGTGTAATCCTATTCCACCAAAATATTATTCTGATGATGTATTACTTTACTGACTCATATGGAATCCACTCTCATGCTTACATTTGTTGTTGGAAGTTTTTAAAAAACCCCTAATAAGTTGCAATATAGGTCTATTTTTCTAGGAATTAAAGAGCGCACATCTGAATTTGAGTAGCTACTAGTAGATGGGTTTGACATACTTTTCCCTTGAATCCCAAAAGTTCATTCATAAAGTAGAAAACTAAGAAGATGAGGAGCATACCATAGTGGAAGTTATATTGTGAGGTCTTGATATTCTAGATGTTTTTCATGAGTTACTCTTAGATCACCTCATAGACATCAAAGTCCTTCCCCTCCATTATCATTTGATAAATGGTAGGAATTGTTGTCATTGTGGAAAATTCCTATTTATTTGTGTAATAGATTTTATATACAATTCCCATGGCTACATACCATACTCCAAGGTTTTTTATGACTTGGAAACTTAGGCTACAACCATTTGGTGTGGCACTAGTGAGTTGAGTGACTGCATCATATTTCACTACTTTCTTTGTTGGTACTTCACCAACCATACTCAACCCAATTACTATGTGAATTGCTTCTCTTGTGATGTTGTGGGGTTTTTCCAAATAGATGAATTCACCATGGACTTTACTTAGGACTCACCTAACCTATTTATGCTTGTCACAAAAGTATGGATGGTGTTTCCATCCATCTAGATGTTTCCATCCCATCTTTTGGTACTGTGGTTGATATGTGCTTTGGTCTGAAGTGAGTAAGGTTTGTCTTAGATCCTCAAATTTTGTATGATCTATTTTAGCTATAGTCTCATGGATATATTTCTTTACATCTTATATGTACAACACATATATGGGGATCATTGAGAAAGCCTCATCTTTGTCTACCTCCATTGATTTGAATGAGCATTTCTTGTATTTCGGTTGCATTTTCTCTGCCACATTCACCAAAGTTAGGGTTGCTATTGTTTGTAGTTGTATGGGGTATTCCAGTAGATCTCAAGTCACTTATGTTAGAAAAAATATTTGAAATGTAAAGTGAATTTTGTGGCTCACTATGAGTGGTTTAAATAGATATATTTTGGCAATCACATTGATGGTGTTTTACTATTAGCTTTCATGGGATTTTCTAGCCATTTGAAGTTTTTGGCTACTAATAGTTTGATTTTTGTTGTTTAGTAATATATGTTACATAGTTTATATTTTGTTTCTTTTACGGTTCTCACACATTTTTATAGGTGATGTCTCAATTATATTTTTTGAATCCTCACTCGCTCCATTTTATTTTAAGTGGTATGGTGAGATCTTATTATGTGTGATCATGAAATTCTACAAATGCTCCACAATTACTTTATTAACAAAATTATTGCCTTGATCACTTACTATAGTTAGTGAGCTTCCATATTTAGAGATTATATTTTCATATAGAATATTGTGGCAATTTTTGTGGTAAAATCTCTACTGGGTTCTTCCTCTACCCATTTTGTTAAATATTCAGCTCCTATAATAGTGAATCTTGCTTTAGAGTGTTTAGTTAGTGGACCAATTGGTCCTATAAATTATATAGGCCATTTCTCAAATGGGATTTGTGCTAAGACTAATTTTTAGAGAATCTCATATCTTGCAGTAGGTTTCGCCACCCTTTGACATATATCTCAGTTTCTAGTGTATTCTTTGGAATCTTTGTGTAGGGTTGGCCACCATAATCCAACTAATTTAACCCTTTTTGTTGTTGTTTCACCACAATTATGCCCCCCTGTTATTCCTTCATGAAATTATTTTAGGATAGAGCATCTTTCATGCTCAAAGACAACTCTTATAATTTCATCTCACCCTATATGATGTAATTATCCTTCTATTAATGCATATGGTAGAGAATTCCATACAAGATATAATTTAGCTTGTGGTGAGAGTTTTATGGGAAATTCACCTTTATATAAAAGTATAGCAATCTCATTGAGTTCCTATGGTACCACATTTAGTATAAAAGGGTGTGCCAGGTAGATCTTTTGGCTACTATTTTGGTTCCTACCTTGTTTCTATCCTTGATAAATAGTATGATCCTTGATTGTGTTTTTCAGATCTGACCATTATCTTAAACTCAATTTTTTGAAATAGGAGTAACCATTGAAATGTCCTTCCTTGTATGACATGTCTATTGAGTAGGTATTTTAATGGTCTATGATCTGTGAAGAATATGAATGGTGTTGATATGAGATAATGTCTAAACTTTTGTAGTGCATATACCATGGCTAGGACTTCTCTCTTAATGGTGGTGTAGTTATTTTTTTGGCCTTGGATAGTTTTCTACTTGCAAAGGCTATAGGGTGGTAATTGTTACCCTTGGGTTGAGCTGATACTCCTCCTATGGAAACTCCTGATGTATCTATATACATGGGACAATATGTTCTAATCTAGGAAGATAAGTATTGGTGCTTCCTCGATTCATTTTTTTAGTGTACCAAATGCTTGTTAGCATTATTCAATCCATTCAATTCTTATATTGTATTTATTTTTAAGTAGGTCTTCCATAGTTGTAGCTATTTTGGCATACCCTTTTATGAATTTATGGTGATATCCAGTGTAGCCTATTTTTTTAAAACTTTTGAAGGTATTTTTAGTGGTGGTAGTGTCATGATTAGTGTGACCTTCTTAGGGTCTACCATCAACCCTTCCTTGCATATGATATGACCTAATAATGTGCCATAAGGTGCCTCAAACATGTATCTCTTCAATTTAAGGGCCATTTGCATGATTTGAAATCTATTGAGCATATGATCATGAGTACTTGTATGTGGCCTTTGACCATTCCTTAAATTGTACAGTCATCTAAATATACCTCTAAAAATTCATGGATAAAATCTTTAAAAGCATTTATCATGATCCTATTGAATATTGTAGGTGCATTCTTTATGACAAATGACATCACTGCATACATATAAGACCCCCATTCTATTGCAAATATTGTTTATGATTGATCTTCTTCCCTTATTCTTACTTGGTGATTTCCTAAAATCCTTATTTCTCTTGTCTTCTTTTTTTGGATTACCATGGGACTAATGCAATCTACATCTTCTACAAGTTTAATAATCTTAGCTTCCAACATTTTGTCCATTTCTTCTTTGACTTTCTTCTTCATATCAGGGTTTAGTTAGTAGGGTCTTTTCCTCACTAGTTTAGCTTCTTCTTTCAATTGTGTTTTCATAACTCTTGTTTCCTCCTTTAAGCCCTTCAAGTCTATAAATTTCCTAGGGAAGAGTTCTTCAAATTTAGACAACATTTTTGTAACTTATGCCACTAGTCTGTCATCCCAATAGTTTCCTATCTTATCCATTTTAGGATCTCATTCTTTGGCAATGCTTTCCTCTTTTAGTTTTTAATCAATTAATTATAGTTTTTTTGTTTGGCCTATGTGGGAGATCCTAACCCTCTTTCCCCTTGGTGAACTTCTTTGTCTATGTTGTGAGCATCCTCATCATCTTGCTTTGTTAGGAAACATCTCTTGTTGTATAGTTTGATTTCTTTATCGAGCTATTCTATATATATCCATATGCCTTCTAATTGTGGAGGCCATGTTGAGGTTTCTAGTACCCCTATTTATTAAATTTCCTCTGGTCTAAATATTATCTCCTTCATTTTGAGTGGTGTGGTATGTATATTTATGTTTTGATTATAGAATGAGAAGGTGTGAAGAAAGCCTTTTGTTAATTTTGTTCAATTGTTGGTTTCTTCTCTTTGCTCTTGGTTGGTATCCCAGGTTTGTGCTACTGGTGTCAATATCCAGTAAAATAGTTATATATATATATTTGGTCATCATACTCATTTTCCTCTTTCCATGGGTTAGTACAAATGGTAAGCTATTTTTTTTGGTGGGATATATCCATTATACTTTTGTATTTCCTTATTCTCTCCTTCCTCCAATAGGTGCCTTATTTTGATTAAGATCTTGAATATTTCCCATTGTTTCAAGTGATCTTTTTGTGCATTCCACTAACATGTAACATTACAAATGAGAGTATGTTTCAATATATCTAGCCTCCTTTCCTTAATTTGACATTCTTTCTATCTATGTGATGAATGATAGTATGTCCCCAACTCCTAAGTGTTTGGGTAATTTAATATGTGAGATTCTTTGTGTAATGTGATTTATATGGTGGGTGTCTTAAGATATTGCTTGTAGTTTGTCTTTTGTTCTATCACAATTATTGTGGTTTATTATTTGTAAATGCGGTAAAATGAAGATCATTCTACGAGGCCTTCCTAGTCATAAATATTATAGAAAATTCAATGGCTCTCCAAGAATGGAGTTCTAATTTTAATTTCTCCTTCTAATTTTGAATTTTATGAATTGTTACTTGGTGGTAACCATGAAATTGTATATGTTTTTATTTTTAGATTCCTTGTACTCTTCTAGTTGTACTTCTATGTATGTTTCATTTGGGTTTTTCCTAGGGGGATGTGAGCTATTCTATTTGTGTCAACAAATGATATCTCCCCTTTGCAGGACTTTATAATCCCATTGGTATTCACAAACCATCTAAGTCCTAGTAGGGTATTGAATGAATCAAAGGTTTCTTTATTTGCAACTACTTAAAAGTCTATTGTTTATTTTACTCCCTTAACATTGACTTCCACCTATTTCTATGTCCCTAAGGTTTTCATTTCAATCTCATCTACTAGATTGATGTTATATGATGTTTGTTCCAAGTATTGTTTTCCTATTTGTTCCCATACTCATTTTGGTAGCATATTGGTATTTTCTCCTAAGTCTACCATGAAATTGGTTACTTTTTGTGATTTATATTTATTGTGATCACAATTGGGCATATTTTCAATTATCTATCTTCTTTGTTTATAGTTTTGATCTGTGGCACACTTTTCCCTCTTTGTTCCAATATTTATTAATTTATTTTATTTTATTTAGTAGGTTGGGTTGTTATCCATTCTTATTAACTATTTGAGTATTCTTACTTCTTGGCTAGAAAAATATTTGTTTGTTTCCTTATCTTGTTTTTTTGTGACTACTTTCTTTGTTTCTTCCACTATCTGATTGTGTTCTCTTTTAGTGTGGTGGAATGCCTCATCATTTGTGGGTGTTTCATCTTCTATTGTGTTTTTGATTATTTATGATATTAGTTCCTTGTCTTGTTATTACTAATGCTTTATTGTGGTTAGGGACCTATTTGTCAGAGTTACTAGTCTCTATATTTTCCTCATAACTTCCTTCATCTATCGCCATAGGTTATTTTGGTACTTTTCTCAGCCATCTTTGCCATCTTGATGAGTTTACATATTGGAGCTTATCGCTCTTTGATTATGGAGCTAAATTTTTATAGTAGGTCTAGGCTTTGTCATAGTTGAATACATGATGTTCTTTTCTACTACAAAATCCACAAGGCTTCTTTCTATCCCCCCAACACTTTATCACAAAGTGGCCTAGCATATCGCATTTATAACATGTAGCATCATTTTGTCTCCTCCTTCCTCCACCTCAACCTCTCTCTCCACAAAATTGTCCTTTGTCACCGTAAGTGTCTTGATTTAGTTGGTTTATATAGAATTAATACTTTTATAGTTTTTCCATGGAAATATTTGATAGCCATGATCTCATTGGTATGGTGGTTGCTCTTCTAGTCCTTTATATAAGCCAAATGTTTTTGGTCATTATTACTTGTTGTGATAGGATCTTCTCTTAATTAGAACAACTATTGGGGGAAAATATTTGATGTCATGATTGTCCCATTCTCTACAAGTGTCATAGTAGATTGAGTTTATCTTCTTGAGTAGTGTCTACAAGTCTACTCGTAATACATTTTATTTCTTTCCCCGACTTCTTTAGGGCACTCATTCCTTATGTTTCCTTCTTTCCTACAATAAGTACACTAAATACTGGGTCTTAGTGCAAACATCTCTTGCTTTGCCATTATGTCTCACCAATTGTTCTATCCCTAGTTTCAACTTTTACATCTCCTTGTTCCCTCTTTTTCTTTCTTATTTTTGTGAGGATTGGTTTTCAATCTAACATGCAAATGTAACTAGTTTTGGGTAGATGTTAAAATGTCTTCCATCCAAAGCTATTCTAATTTTTTGTATCACCCCAGAGATGAAGCATTCTTTTTTGTTTGTTTGTTAGTCAATGGTTCTTCTAGTCTTCTAGTAACTTCTTTGAATCATTCATCAAATTCCTTTATTGTTTTGTTCTCATTTTGTGTAATTTCTCGGAGCTTACCGACTCCTTTTGTAGGCAATTTTGAAGTATCAAGGTTAGCTAAGAAATCTTGTTCGACTACTTCCTAGTCTTTGTCACTGTTAGGGTAAATTTTATGTTACCATTTTATGGTATCTCCACAAATTTACCAAAAGAAGTCAAATTATTTTGTATCAGATCTTGTTATATTTTTTTTGTGCCACATAGATTCTATGATAAAGATATATGCTTTGTTGCTTCATCTGTATCTTTTCTAAACATTGGAAATTTCTTGGAAGTATTCATTTTTGGTTCTTCTTTTGATTCGCTATATGTATATCCTATGTTAAGGTTGCATCCATTTAGATAGTCTATATTGTTTTTTTCTCCTTATTTTTCTCTTATGCTTTGTTCTCCTAAGTTGTATTCTACTTCTTCCACATAAATTCTTCTTTCTTTTAATGACATTATGGGTGAATCACAGTTTGGGGATTGTGTCTATTCAAATAGTCATTTCATTCTTGGAGATATCCGTTTGTTAGTGTCATTTGGTTTTTTGATGATGTTCTTTTATTAGAGGTTGTTAAACTCATATAATCTTCCTTATTTTCTACCACTCTTCTCCTCTTATTTTTAGAACATTTCTAGATACTAACTCATCCAAGTATTCGACATCAAATGTTATATTTCATAAGTTTCGTACAAGAGTTTTCATGGGTAACCAATCCTCATCTATCCTTAATTGAATATTCTCTAATTCGGATGAGTAGTTGGTATTTTATTTAGAGGTGTCATAATTCTTACTACCACTTGTTCCATTTCCTTTTTGGTGTTTCCATAATATTTAATCTCTCCTAGTGGATGATCTAATTTATTTTGTCCTTGATGCTAGAAACTAATTGTGAAATCCTTTCTCTACAATCTCCAATAGCACCCTCAGTGGCGCACTCTTCTTGTTCTTCTTTGGCAACACCTGCAGTGGTGCAATTAGTGCAACACCCTTAATATGCGCTCATTCTCTTTGTTTATATTTCCTTCCACAAACTCCAAGTCCTCTTTTTCCCTCTTTTCTGCATCTTTTGTTCTTTTGCAATATCTTTTTTGTCATTCTTTAATTTGTTTTGAACTTATTTTTTCTATATTTATTTCCATTCCTAACTTAATCCTTTCATCTATCCCCCTTTTTCTTTTGTTATCTCCTGTTCCCATGGGTTTTTCTGATTTAGACTTTCATTAATCCTCATATATTCTATGGCTCGTTTTAAAATTTTAAACAATTAAATCTTTATAAGAGCTACAAGATAGGTGGTGAGACCCAAATTCTTAATGCAAATAAATTTTCCAAAAGATATTCAAAGATAGATGATCCTCCTCCTCTACTTCAAGAAATTAATATGTATTTCAATTTTTTATTTTTTATATATTCAAATTAATATTTTAAAAACTCTTATTTAAATAAGTCTTGTATACCACCAACTACTTTTTTATCATTTAAACCTTCCATATTATACTACTTAAAATATAAATATTAAAATATTAAAAAGCATTTCCAATAAAAAAAATATTAACATCTTATGAAACAACTCTTTGAGAAGAAAAGGTTTAGCATAGAACCTTTTCTCACCTTAGTAAACAAAGTCAGCGTTACAGTTAACACACTTCAGTACCTCATTCTTTTAAATAGCACAGGATATTTAGTAAAAATAAACTTTCGATTCCATACTTCCTTAAGGTGCGTAAAGTCTTCCAGGTTTGTTCAAACTTTTAAATAGAACAGGATATTTAGTAGAAACATACGCACGATTCAGTCCTCTTAAAGGCGCATAAAATCTTACAGGGTTGTTCAAAGCAATTAAAATTTAAAAATAAAAAGTAGTATTTACACAAGTGAAAGATCACAAAAGATTCCAAGTGTGTTACTACAGAAAAGAAATGTCGTACACTGTTCCCTAGCTAATCCCATCAGCAGTATCAAAAGACTCTTAAAATAGACTAACATCTCAATCAACTTGCTTTAGAACTGTAAATTGTGCATAATTCTTTTTCATTAACGCAAGGTATTAGGCATTTACACAAGTGAAAAATCACAAAAGATTCCAAGTTTGTTATTACAGAAAAGAAACGTCGTACAGTGTTCCCTAGCTAATCCCATCAGCAGTATCAAAAGACTCTTAAAATAGAATAACATCTCAATCAACATGCTTTAGAACTGTAAATTGTGCTTAATTCTTTTTCATTAACGCAAGGTATTAGGCAAACAAAATTTCTTTAATATGATTTTGTTTCTCCATTAACGTATGGTAACGCACATTACTTTGCCCTCCTCTTTTTGATGAGAATGTACTTTTTCACCTCGTATTTTTCTGTGGAACCATAACAATTACCCGGCATTAGAACGATTCTCACCCCACCCCCCCTACTGTGTATTCTGATTGACGTCTTTGGGATCATACAATGGTATAGGCTTGGTGTTGTTGAGCAGTGACTGAAGAAATTTGCCATGGCAATTCAACAGCCCAGAGAAGGGATCGATTGCAGCGCGTACAATGCTGTAATACGTCCTCGAACAAGATTTGACAGTTCCCAACATCAAATAGATCTCAACAGTACCACACCCGGAAGGGGAAATACTCTTCTGCATTTGGCTGCTAGTGTAGGAAACATTGCCTGCATTAAAGAACTCTTGCGACTTAATCCTCTACTTGTGAAGGCTACCAATGCCCAAGGAAATACTGCGTTGCACTTGGCTGCTCAGCGAGGTTGTTCCGAAGTCGTGAAGGCTCTACTCCAAGAAGAAAGTGTTGTAAATGTCCGCAACAAGCTTGGTGAAACGGCTCTGTTCAAAGCTTACGAGAGTGGCGATTTAGACACAGTGGAGGCGCTATTTAAGGCACATCAAGAAAGTCTACAGCAAAGGACAGTGAATGGGCGAACATGCTTATATGTTGCAATAATCAAAAGGAAATTCAGGTCAGTCTTTAAAGTTTATGTTTTTCATTGTCTATTGATTTCTGATAATGTCTGTAACTCAATTAAAATAAGAATATTTAGCTAAGATCATTCAAACAATGTCAGTTTTCACGTCCGTATTCTTGAACGATGTCCTATTTAATCTAAGTCCAGAATCTTTATTTTAACCAAGTAGTTATTTTATAGATAAAGATGTCACTGGACAATGATTTTGAATGTCTATTTTACAGATCTGGTGAAGCATATATTGGGTACATCAGATGCAGGAGAATTAATCCAGGTAAAATACACAGATGGCGATACAGCCTTGCATGTGGCTACGGGGAGAAGCTACGTGCATATAATGAGCCAGTTAATAGAGTTCCATCCCCAACTGTGTTACTGTGTTAACGTAAACCAAGAAACACCGCTTTGTATGGCAGTGAAATTGGGGCATTTAGAAGCAGTAAAAGAGTTGATAAAGTGGCGGCCAGACGCTGCAGAAATAATTAGTATGATATTCTTAAATTTTAAGATGATATAAAGAGCAAAGGAGTATGATATAGACACCATCTAGAGTTTGCTGGAAAAAAATTACACCTCACACAATTAGGAATCTATGCCACATCATACAAATGATGATCTTATATGGGGCTTCTCAAATAAGTGGTAGGTATAGGACAATAAGAATATATATTGTGCAGCAATTGCACCTTGGTGTGCAATGGGTACACCGAAGAGGTTTGGAAGGTAAATTAGGATAAATTTGGGTCTACTTTTTTTTTCATAAATTTGTGCAAGGTTGATTGGTAGGCCATTCAACAAATGATGTTGTTTGTGCAACATAGGTCTCAAAGGAGAAGTGATAGCTTCAAATCAACTATGCATCCATTTTCAGATGGTATGAAAATAATGTAAATTTCTGATCAATTAATTAGTATGATAATATTCTATTTTACTGATCAATTAATTAATATGATAATATTCTATTTTATTACTATTCATTACACTGTCTGAGAGAATTCAAGATTTACAGTTTAAGGGTATTTCTTTCACTATAATAGATAGTAAATCTTATGAGTAAATAACAATCTTATTGCAATGTCTTTCATCTGCTCTCAGCTTCTTACACAAATTAAATGATCCCGAGCATTTACAAAATGTATGTAACAATAGATAATACTACACTTTAAAATGATTGGCATCATAAAGAAAAAATCCTTATTTATCTATTTGACAATAAAACAGATAATACTACACTTTGTAAACTAGTCGAGTGCCATAAAAACACCTCCTTTTAACAATGCAACCAGAAATCTTGCTCATTTTGTATGTAGGACAAGAAGTGCTGCAATTACAAACCATGCCCATCCAATTGTTGGAGGTCCAGTGACAGCAATATTTTCTTTAGTTTCAAAACCTTTATACAAATGCTTGTTGAAAAATTTCTTTCAATCACAGTTCCAACAAATTTTATTAAAAAATACTGTCTTGGTGGATAAAATATTCAGCAAATACACAAGAATAGAGTCACAGAAACAAAATTATGAAGAAATCCCTGTGAATGGAAATGTTCTACATTTTCAATTCTTTATTTTCCCTTTTGAAACCTTTGATACCATCCATTGGGCACTTCACACCTCACTTCATAGCCTAGCCTTCTCATTTTAAAAACTTCTTCTAATTGCATACATCTACAGTTTCTGAGATTAGGCATTTGTAACCACTTGTCTTCATCAACCCTATAATGTCTCAATTCAAGTTTGCTTTATTAACTCAAGCTTGTCTGGTTGTTTTCGATAACATACAAACATCCTCCATTCCTCATTAGAATTATGAAGGGAACCGCTGTATAAGACAGATTTAGGATAAACAATCTATGAGTAATTTTTACAATCAATTCTTAAGGACAAAACTTGGGCTCTTTCAACAACTACTACAAAGCTGAGAGAAACACAAAAAACAATCCTTACAACAGCTTATTTTACCTGCATATTTAATCAAATACTAACCAGCAACCTCAATGCAAATCAAACTATGAAGCAAAGTACTATCAATTGCGTTATAATTTACAAGTATCCAGAATTACAACATTTCAAAGTTTGTATTTAAAATAACCCACAAAATATATAAGTATACATAAATATAAATGACTAGAAGTCTAGAACCCTAAAGCACCATTTCTCTCTGAAAAGATTAACTTCATTACCCTACAACTTCTAGAAATCTTGTGAAAGATGTGTGAATACCATCTTACTTTAAGTTAGAAAGAAACAAATTGGAGCTTTTTAGTGGCTTCTTTCTATTTAAAAAAGCAAGCAACACATATTGTCATATGCACATGTACACACATATGAATTGTCCAAACTCCAAACACGCCATTTTCTCTCAATAGAAATGTTTCCCACAACTTCTACCAAAATTACAAAACAAGTCTCGTAGACCTAATCGCGATTCCCGGTCTTTGTGATATAGTTTTCACGAGAAGCTATTCGACTACTTGCATGCTAATAATCCAAGAGAAGTCACGGTGAATCTGATGCGATGCTATTATAATAGTGGTTTACAATTCTTGAGGAATAGATTTTTAAGTGAAATCACATATTTTTTAGAAAATATAATGATCTTAGTTCCATTTTAAAGTTCAATTGAAGAGGGTTTGATCAAATCACCTTAGATCAAACCCCCTTGGATAGAACCTCGCTAGTTTTGAACCATACCTATAATTGAGTCTCCTTTACACCTATCAAAATGCTGATAAAAAATCACTTTTGATTTAGCTTTTGGGGGATCAAATGAATTCATTTAAAATTTATTGCAAATGATTATGGTATTCCTCAAAACAAGCTATCCAATGAATATAATTTTAATATGTTTTGGTTTTGTTATGTATTTGTTTTTTAAGTTTTATTAAACATAGGTTTTTCATCGAAAATGAATTTCTTTATTCTTCACATGTGGAAAAATAGAAGATTATGAATTTTTTTTTTGAAAAATATGAGTGCACTAGATATTGGAGATTATGATCAACAAAAAAAATAAATAAAATTTTGACCACAAAAAGTTAAGCGTTACTCTTGATGCAGCGTTATTGTCTAAGTGTAATTGGTTTGACTTAGAAACTTGAATAAGGAAAAAATATTCAATAAAAAACTATTGAACGAAGTGGAAGCACTAGATATCAGAGTTACAAATCTAAATTTGAAAGAATTAGAATTTTATACTTCATGGAAAAAAAGTTATGCATTATACGGTGTGCATCACTTTTTAAAAATGTTGTTTTATGAAAAAAATCAATTTTCGTGGGAGATGGAAAAAGAAGTGCAATTTGATTCCAAAAATTTTGAAAAAAATATTTTTAGAATCTAAAGAAAAAAATTGATGAGACTCTAGTTTGCACCATCTTCAAATTCCTCACGGTTTAGCCGCTATAGGTGCCGAATGTGAAGATTTAGTTAAAAATAATAATTTAGGTGTCGAGTTTGGCCAAAAATTGTAAACCACTATTATGGGATCACCCGTGAACATTGCATGTAATCTTAACTGCAAAATGCTCTAGGTTCGATTATTAAATCAGTCATTACTCGTATATAAATAGTCAAAGACCAGACAGCTATAAAATATTAGATTTGACCTTTCATATGCACTTAAAACAGCCAAAGCATGCAAACAAATGATCGATCTAATGAGCTAAATCTCCTACCTGCAATGCATATCCATCTGCTACTGGAACCATTTTCATAGGAATCTAATAATGTTTTGCTATAAACTAACTACCCATTACATTTTACAAGAAAAAAAATCTCTGACCCCAAGAAATAACATATGCAGACACCAATTGAGGAAAAAACATCATAGAAAAAGCATAAGAGTTACAGAAAGAGTAGCACGTATGGATGGAGAGAACTTCTCCTCTCTGTTAAAGCCTAATCCCATTTTCCATTTGGAGTGCTCGGCAGAGTTCTTAAACTTTCCAGAGAAAATAAGTACTTTGTGGAACCAAAAAATTACAATAAGTCACCTAAGACCCTATACCCTCACAGAAATCCAGCCCCAATAACTCGTAGCCCACCCAAACAGAAAATATGGGTGGGGAAAAAAGGTTAACATATAAAACCCAAACAAATAGAATAAAATATGGAAAAATACATCCACCAAAACCCTAAACCCTGATTATTATCCTTTCAAATAATCCCCACCAAAATGGAACTAAATCATTGTAAAAGTTTTTAGAAAGATTGTTGGGCATAAATTAAAAGCTATAAACACCCAAATCAGAATCAATGCAAAACATATATAGGTTCCCTGTTATAAAAGAAGGTAAAGCTATGGTGACAGAATCATTGCCAAAACAACTGCTGCTCGGCATCAAGCTAAATCCATGGCAACGTAATATTAGTCACAAAAGACTTTTGAATTAGAAATTCTTACAGAGACATACCTACAACTCAAAGCAGAAAAAACCTTGTACTTAATTGAGAGCTACTTTTTGATTGCTTGTATTTTCTAGAAAGATGATGTTTCACAAGCTCAAATTTCTTTTTAATTCATTCATGAAACAAACACAAATTAGGTAAGATATTAGAAATCAAAATGCTTTGAAACTATTTTATGAGGCCAACAAAATATGCTAGAACCACTGTAAACACTAGATGAAAATTTAAAATGAGTTAAAAGAACCAAGTGTAAGATTTATTGAATGCTCTGATAATAATTTTAAGTTGTACAAACCCAAATGACACAGACTAACTCAGGGTTATGGAGGGAAGATGTCAACTATTGCATAACCTCAATATGATAATGAAGATAATAATATGAGTAAAAGTTCCTTTTGCAACAATCTTTAATATAGATTTTGCAATAGTCACAAAAATGGCAGATTACCTGACCCTGTTCTAACTTTGACGCTGTTCTAACTTTGAAGAAATATGAGTTAGAATTCGTTGTAAGGAATGTTGCGTATTATACTGAGCTATCGCAATTGTTATTCCCCCCTTGAATTGTCAATGCAATACAATTTTTTCTCGCTCTCTTCTATGCTGACCGTCTGGTTCTGGCCATGAAAGAGAAAAGATTGCTGAAGGGAATCCCCTGTATACTGCACCACAATATTTGAATGGAGAACCCGGAGACTATATATACAGACAGGACTTTATCTAGCAGCAAAGAGAACTCATTCAGAACAAAATTTTATCTGGTGTCCAATGGGTACGCCGAATAGGTGTCTAAGGTCAATTAGGGTAATTTTTGGTCTATTTTTGCAAACCCAAACATTCACTTTCTCTAAACAGGTACTTGTCTAGCGATCCATTCTCAATAAACTCATAAACAAGCAATCTGTGATGCCCCTCTGCCAATCAGGCTTACCTCCACCCAAAATTGCTCCTCGCGCTAAGATACTCCTTCCAGTTGTTTCACCAGCACGACCTTCTCATCAGCCAAAACCCCTTTGTAGACGCTTCCAAAACCTCCCCTCTCAGCTTTATCTTGAAGTTAGTCGTGGCCTTTTTCAGCTCTGCAAAGCTAAAAAATTTGAATCCCATTGAGATGTCGGAATACCCTTGACAATCAAAATCAAAGCTTTTACAGTGACGAGGAAGCCGACACTCTCAAACCACCCGCAATTCTTTCGTAAATTTTACACATCGGTTTCCTTACGGTAACTAAAACCCAGTTGCAGATATTTGTAAAGGTGTGCCAGGTAATATAAAGAACTCTATCAAATCACTGTACGACATTTAATGTTGTAGTTGTTTTGTATTAAACACCAACTTGCTCAAGTTGCATTTCAATTTGATAGACGTGTGATACAACCAAAACCAGTGTCGATTTTATTTTTGAAAAAAGAGATAAAAGAGCAGCGGGAAGATTACTGGTCGTGTCTAAGGTATATGGAAAGTATTCAGCAGTTGATTTAATAACAATTAGGTTATTGGTAGCTTCATAATTGGTAATGTACTTCAAGGTAGGATTTGGCGAATAACTAGCAATTGCACTTTAGGTCTGCAATGGGGTACGCCGAATAATTGTATGGTTTTATTTGAATATGAAATAAATAAAATGCAAATGAGTATAGAAATGAAAAGTAAAAGTTTTGACAATTGCTTTCAAACGATTTGCTTATTTTTTCTCACGTGCGACTTTGCTTTCGAAGACTTTGAAGATCACAAGCTCTCAAAATAGCTTTGAATGTTAGCCTTTGTCAGCCAATGTTGTGAATGTGGCTTGTGGCCCTTGGAAGTGTTAGGTCTTATTTGAATTTGTGTAGACATATTAGTTGAAATAGATCAATGTGTATATAACAATTTATAAAAACAACGCATGAAATAACTAAAATGGAAAAGAGTATACAAATGAAAGGGATCTTCAATTTATTGGATATAAAAAACATATAATTTGGATATATATATATAGAATGCTAAAAATATAGTTTTATGATGGAATGTTTAATTGCAAGTATAAGAATGTATGAAATTGAATACAACGGTATAGATATATTTTATATTTTGTGTAATTTTGTCACATGGTCACTTTGAACTCCAATGTATCTGTAATAAACAAAAGATCTATTTAGTATTTGAAAACAACTAATATAAAACAGTATGTCTGTGATATCACCATACTGTGAAATCAATACAAAACAGTATATAGATATATTGTGTTACCATCTATTTCTATTATGTTGGTGATATTGCCATACTGTGAAATGATGAGACCATAAACTATCCATGGTACTAGGCAATCCACCATAAATACATAGGTAATTAATAATGTTTATATGATTGTTATATCCAACAAAAACGAGAGATAAATCTTTTAATTTTGAATTTATAGAAGCTAATAAATGTACTTAATATATATTAGACATAGTAAGATCTTTCTTTCTTTCTTTTTATCCATTCATCTAGTTTGAAGCCTTTCTCAGGTTTATGTATCTAAGTGGAGTTGTGAGGTCTATTTGAAGTATCTATAAAAAAAATTTCACACAAAAACAAATGGAGGACAAAGTAAAATGCATTTTTTCATGATTGTGGAGGCTCAAGGAATTGGCATAACTAGTTTACAAGGGGAAAACGCATTGCAATCCAACCACGTGATAGTTGAATTATGTTATACTATTTAAGCATTGAAAAACATTGGTACCACAGGTAGTGTTCTAAAATATTTATCTTCATTTTAAGGCTTGAATCATTAGCATCTTACAAAGCAATTGTTATTGCTTCACTAGATATTTTGGGTAGATTTTATTATAACTTGGAGTGTTTCATTTAATAATCACACGACCTGATTGCTGATTATTTTGTAATGAAAATCAGAAATGATTATTTGTAATAAAGTTTAGTTTGAAAAAAATGATTCAAAGAAGTCTATTCAAAATTTCAAACTAAATAAATAAGCTTGGCATATGATTATAGTATTACCCATATTCCATATAAAAATTTCTTAACAGTGGTATCAAAGCCACATTTATCAGTGCACGTGTTTATCAATGTAAATGAGTAAAAATATTGAATTGAGTAAATGAGTAGATTCTTTAGAATATGAGATGAAATTGGAAATAAGGAACTTGTCTCTTAGAAATGGATTGTCTAATGGTGAAAGAGTACATAGCCTTCTAAAAAATAGTTTCCCAGAATTATAGAAGGGCCTTATTTGTAGCAATTTAATTGTACCAATTGTACCAACAAAAAATTAGTTGAAATGTTTTCAAAAAATCTATATGGTGTATGCAATGCAAGGAAAAAATTACAACTCTGCATAAACTATTCTCACAGTATGATTGTGAACCTTGGCCATGACTATCTAAGGGACTAAATGCAATAGGTGCTCTAGAATCCGGCCAAATAATGCTCCCTATATGTAGATGTAAATACACATTGCTTTCTTTATGCCTGATTCACACATATAGAGTTGTATGTGACCACTTTTTAGGTAACTATTGCTAATTTTGTCCTTTTAAATAGTCATGGCCATGGATCTCACACTATATAGCTTAGAATTGTGGTGGTTGAACTATAGGATTGCCATACCCTGTATTTGAGGGTTTTTACTTTGATGCTATATAACAAAACTCTACAATGAACAAAAGGTCATCATCATTGTAATTTACTACTTGCAGAATTTGATGAACTTAATTTATGGTATCTAATGAATCAAAGCCACTAGTAGTCTCCTACCCACCTACAATGCCTATATGGGGAAGAAGTTGCATGGGACCAGCACCACCGAAAGGCCTAGGCTAGCAAGAAAAATGCAGGGATGAGCCATTCAAGGACTTCAAGACAACATTGCTCCATATATGTCCCTGAAAGTTGCAAAATAAACTCTATTGGATTCTATTTGTAGCAAGGATAAAAGAAGCTCTGATAAAAGCTTTAGAAATACCTCATCAAGGGCCACCATGCTTAGTACCTTTATGTTTGTAAGGATAAATCCTAGTGCAAGGATCAATGGCAGAGAACTCAGTAAATCAAACTGTGGGAAAGGAAAAAATCCGTATAGGAAATGTAAAACAAGTGTTTGGTTATCTTGCATTGGTGGAGGAGGTTGCATGGCTATAAAATGTTGCAACTCTATGGAATAAAAAGACAGTTTGAAAATTCTATTATAGTGAACAGGGGACTGCTCATTTCTTGATTGTTCATAGTGGTGGATATTATGGAATTCAATTTGGAGGCAAGTATGGATTGCTACTCTACAAAGGTGGTGTTTCACTTGAGTTCCCATGGGATAAATTCACAACACTACTTTGCTAGGTTGTTTGGACAGCTACAAGATAACAAAGGAGCAAATCATTTGTACAGTTTAATATTGTTTAAATTCCCTGATTATGTGGATGCATTTCTATGTGAAGAGGCCATGGATCAGGCTCGAAATGAGTTCCAATTAAGCTTGGAATCAATGGGGGAATGCACTTAAGGTGGATAAATACTCATCAAGTGTTTTGTGTTTGCTTGGCAATATGGGACTGAAAATGCATGACTGGCTTAGTGCAAAAGAAACATGTAAAGCTGAATAAAGTGAATCAGTTAAAAAGAATTCTTCTGTTGACATTTCACTTGGGAATTAGAATCATCTTGCAAATTTTTGGAGTGAGAAGTGGGATCCAAAGAATGAGGCAACATATCTTGAGGAGGCTCGAGGGATGTCTCGAAGAGTGTAGACACAAAGTTGATGATTTGTTTATGCTGCAGGTGGGGCGATTTGTTTATGTTGTAGGTGGGGCAACCATTGTGCTGAAAGGGGTCAATTTGATATTACAAAGCGATATTTTACACTAGTGTTATTCAAAATTTCTTTTGTTTGGAGGTTAATTTTCATAGTTGGTGAAAAGTAAATGAAGAAGCTACAGATAGAATGAGAGATGAAGATAAAAGCTAGGAGAAAAAGGATGTTGAAAACGGTGTGCAATGGGTACGGCTATGAGGTGTGGAAGTTCAATTAGGGAAAATTTTGGTCTATTTTTTGCATACATAAAATAACTTTGAAGTTAGATTTTATGTTTGAGATCGATTTATTACATAAATTGAATTATAGCTTCTAAATATATTTATTCTAAAATAATTAAAATTTAATAAGACAAATAATTATAATTTGAGTTAACTCTAATTTTTTTTAATTATTATTTGTAATTTCATTAAAAACCATAAATAATTAAAATAAATTTCAAATTTAAATCTAAATTTAAAATTAAAATAAAAGCTAAAAATAGTTTGGTTAATGTTAATGAAGATTAAAGAAATTAAATTCATTTGAAATAAATAGAAATTTTCCAATATCTCTATTATGAAATATAATTTTCCAAGACTTCTATTATGAAAATAGAGATATGGGAGGAGATAGACATAAATGGATAGAGGGATGGGTGGATGCGGGACAAGGGTGAGGGAGAGGAGGGAAGAGGGAGAGGAAGATAGGGATAGAAGAGAGGAGAAATTATTTATTCATAATAAAATTTTCCATATATATATATATATAACCAAAATCAATTATTTATGTATTGTATATTATAATATAATAATAATTAAAATAACAGTAAAATATATTTAAAAAAATTCACTACATAATTTTGGTTTATATATTATAATATAATCAATTCTTAAAATATAATCATTATTAAAGTTCCTTTAAATATATATATAATAAAATATAATATGTAATAATATTAAAATAAATTATTTATATAATATATATTAAAAAATAAAAAATTAAAAAAAATTAAACATATAAATTATTATTTAAAAACTACGAAACCCTACCTCACATAAAAAAATGAGACACCAAAACCAATCTCGTACAACGTTGCTTCAATGTATTCGCATTAAAAGAAAAATTAATCTGAATGTGTTAAAGTTTGTATTTAGGCGTTGGGGAGCTGAACGTTTCGACTGACTGAAATTTGCTTTTCTCCCCGTGAGACACTTTTCCGGTGCCATAAAAACTTTGTTTCAGACATCAAGCAAGGATGGTTTCAACCATAATCTAAAAGCAGAAAATCGGCGACAGAAGGGACGGTCACGATCTGGAGGAGCAGAAACCAATAGCGGCGTGGAAAGCAGCAAAAACCGGCAAATAACAGCCTGAAAAATGGCAAAAAAAAGCCGGGAAAATGCTAAAAAAAATCAACGGCTGTAACTGATTCAAAATTTCCCGGTTTGGAAGTGGAAGAGAGAAAAAAGGAAGCGGCTAACATACCGTCAAATTCCAGGTATGACTGGTTTTTTTGTTCCCCGATGTGTGAAGACATAATGATGCATTGATGAGGTCAATAGATATTCGAATCTTCAATATCTGTGCGGTAGCTTACCTATGCAGAGGTATGGCGTATCTTCGCCTCGTCCGTGAATAGCGAGGAAGTGACAGAAGGTGAGGGAGAGAGCTCAGGAATCACAGGGCACACATGCTTCGGGCCGTGCGGCCGCCCGATTTTCTACAGAATTGAATGGGACTCCAGGCTCAGATATTTATTTTTTTTGGCTCAGATATTATTTACGAAATCAGATTTGAGCGGCCAACGAAAAACTAGCAGAGTTTGTAATTAAAATTCTAAATGCGGCCAACGAAAAATTTATGCCGAATTTATTAAATGATACAAAATGACGAAAAACAATGCACGGCTTAGATTTATTTAACCTCCTTGCAGGCCTCTCAGGACTTGTGAACCCTTGATAGACAAACTGAGCTTCACAAGCTCATAGAGGATGTGTATGTTCCTGCAGTGAAGAGTTCCTGCATGGATTCATTTCGTAGATGAATTAAACACAGCCATAAATAATTGATTGCTGCTCATTATTAGGATCTTGGCCGTAATTTTCATTTTAATAAACATACTCTAAAACCGTCATCGAAGCCTTATTTTCTTGCTATAGCTCACCAAATTGGAGAAGTGAAAGAGCAATACCAGCAAGGAAGAGTTTGGAGCGGAAACCGTGGCATGGAAACTAGCCAAAAACGGCGAAAAACAGCCGAAAAATTGGTGAAAATGATTAAGAGTTGAGATTCGCTTTATCGTTTTGCATTGATGCGGACGACACACCAACAAGTTTGATATTATGAAGGCGCATTAATACGGGTGAGAAAGTAAAGCGAACGATGTGAGAAGTAGTGATGGTGATGGCGTAAAAAGGTGGACGGAATATCGGACGATGGGCAAACATTCATTTTTCTCCAGGCTTCTCCTCACCGTGGATTTTGAAAATTAGCTTGCTCTACTTCATAGTGGATAC